>JAKUCV010001508.1:28201-78972 GCA_028386065.3 Turnera subulata | reverse complement strand
ACCATTGACTTCTCACCCATGTGTCCAAGGCGTCTGTGCCACAGCTGAACTTGGCTGTCGTTCTCCACAACATTTACATCATGCTGAGGAACCTTTGCCTGGGTCACGTACAACTTTGACACCTTTGTACCTCGTGCCACTACTAACGAGCCTTTGGTGAGCTTCCATTGACCATTGTAGAAGGTATTACAAAAACCTTACTCGTCGAGCTTATTAACAGAGATCAGATTCAGACGCATATCTGGAATATGCCTGACATCCTTCAAAAGCAGCTTCATCCCGTTCATGGTCTCTAGGCAAACATCTCCTTTGCCGACGACCATTGAAAATTTATCATTTCCCCTTCTTACAGTCCCAAAATTACCAGGAGTGTAAGAAGAGAAAAGTTCTCTTCGTGGTGTAGCATGGACAGTAGCACCACTATCAACTACCCAGCTTGTCTCTTGGATAGTAAGGTTGATGATATCATCATCACAAACTACATTGAACTCTCCGAGAGAATTCGCTTCATCATCACTGCTTTCTTCTTTCTTCACATCTTTGCCTTTGTTCTTCTTCTGGTCCTTTTTGAACTGTCGGCAGAATCTCTTGATGTGGCCCTTCTTCTTGCAGTAATGGCACTCAACATTGGCAAACTTGTTGGATTTACCCCTGCTCTTGTCTCTGCTACTTTGACCGGTTGCCATACTCACGACACCGTTAGGTGCAGAGTTTGTGATTGAAACCTTCAAGGTTTCCCATGAATCTGGGAGTGTCGCCAAGACCATAAGAGCAAGCACCTCATCGTCGAATTTTATGCCCATGCTAGACAGTTGGTCCACGATCCCTTGCATCTCATTAAGGTGATCTGCAATCATTTTGCCTTCTTGGTATTTTACTTGCATCAGCTTCGTCAAGTAAAATAGCTTGTTGTTCCCTGTCTTTGAGGCATATAATTCTTCGAGCTTCTCCCACAACGTTCTAGCATGCTCAATGCCAGAAACGTGGTTGTAAACATTATTCTCAACAAATTGCCGTATATAGCCGCAAACTTGGATGTGTTCAAACTCCCACTCCTCGTCTGACTTATCTTCAGGCTTTACCGTACTGAACACCGGTAAATGCATCTTCGTCACGAACAGGAGATCCTTCATCTTGTTTCTCGATAGGTGGTAGTTTGTACCATCAAGTGTGATCATCTTGTTTATCCTCGCCTCCATCTGGATCAAAGACTGACTAGCTCCTTGATTTAGAAAAATCCTTGCGGTGAATAGTGCCCAAGTAGTGAATCGAACTGATTCGATAATTCCCAGGAAAGATGGCCTAGCCGATCTCCTAAGACAGAATTATCATTCCAAGATAAATCCCCAGGAAAGACTGGAGGAACAAAGGTTCACTTAAAACCCAGCCTCCTAGACAGGACTTACTTGCACAGTGTATTAATTCACAACCTGCACTTGACAAAGCACAAACCTTCTGCTCCGCTACCATTTCCCTAAATTTTAGGGGTATAATCAACCTAGAGTTCTACCCAAAATAGTGTCTCACAAGGTGTTTCCCAAGTGTTTGTCAAAAATACCCCTAAGGTATTTTTTCTCACTATTTTGTCACTCCCTAATTTAAGAGGGGATTTGAGAAAATATTAAGGAATATTTTCTCCTAAATTTCTTCCCTCCTTCCAACACTCTCTATCTCTCACTCTCTTCTCTTATTCACTCTTGTTGTGAATGAATGGGATGATTTGAAGAGCAAATGAGAAGCCTATTTATAGGCATCTCGTCAGGGACCAATTTGCAAGATTTTACAACTATAGGGACCAACTTGCAAAGCTCCACAAACTGCTCCACTAATAGCAATTAGTGCTCCATTAGTGCTAGTGGTGGGCCCCACAATGAGGAGGAACCCACTCACCAACACAATGGCCCAAGCTCTCTTCTCTTTTCTAATAGTCGCCTAAGTGACTACATCAAGGCAATCCGTCTCAATAACAATCCTCTACCATAAGAGTCTGAAAGCAATCCTGAGAGCCATTTGAACCGTCTCTGCTTCAGGTGCGAGGGGTGACGAACACTGAAAGCCAGCAGTTGCCGCATAAAGGACACGACCATGCTGATTACGACAGACAACCGCACCCGTTGCTTTTCCTGAATCCTTGTCATAAGCGGCATCACAATTGAGTTTGACAGTAGCTAGAGGAGGTGGAGTCCATACCTGTGGAGGGAGGCGGTGGAAGGAAGGGGAGCACTGCAACAAGGAGCGTTGATGCTCTACATATTCTTCACACACTGAGCCTGCTACCGAGGCTAGCCTAATCGGACTCTCAGATACACCATCAAATATCAATAGATTTCTAGATTTCCAGATGAACCAACAAGTGTAGGCGATATGAGAGACCACCTTTCCTACATCTATCTTACCGAACTCAGTCACAGTAGCTGACCACCAATGACTAAAATCTAGAAAGCCTTGTTCCCTTGGTTGATAGCCTAAAGTTGATGCTCTCCACACCTGGTGAGCAAACCTGCAAAAAAAGATAATATGTTCCAGAGATTCTAGGTGATGATCACACCTAGGACATTTTGTATCAGTTCTGATATGTCTTTTGGTTAGAACCTCTCGGGTGGGAAGTGAATTACGGCAAGCTCTCCAAATAAAATGACAGACTCTAGGACATGCTAGGATATGCCACACAAACGACCAGTTAAAGAAAGATTGAGACGCATGCGATGAAGAAACTTGGGGTTCAGTCCTGAGAGATGAGACTCGGTTAGTGATCAAAAAATGGTACCCAGATTTGACACTATACAGACCATCCTTCGTATAATGCCATACCAACCTATCCGGGCACGGAGAAGAAGGAAAAGGTATACGGCAGATTTCTTGGCATTCAGAAGAAGAGAAGTTCCTTTGCAGTAGTTGAAGATTCCAAGTTTTGTAGGTTTGGTCTATAAGGTCAGAAACTCGGCTAACATTTGGTTCCAGAGGCCCCGGAGAAATCGGTTGAAACTGTGGAATACTTGGGATCAATTTCGCACAATGAATCGGGATGGAAGATCCATTCCCTACATTCCATCTAATTCCCATTTCAAGGATTTTCCTACCTTCCAAAATACTGTTCCACGCCTAGGAAGGTCTACTCCCCTTTTTGGCCACCATAAAACTACCCCGAGGAAAATAAATTCCTTTGAGAACCTTCACCCACAGCTCATCCGGCCTAGTCAGGATCCTCCAACCTGTCTTCGCCAACAAAGCATCATTGAAAGCCCGAAAATCTCTAAAGCCCATTCCCCCTTTTGTTTTAGATTGAACAATATCAGCCCATTTGATCCAGCAGATTTTACACTCATCTTTTGTCTATCCCCACCAAAAACTCCTAATATCCCTATTTAGCTTGTCTCAGAGGGACTTGGGAATACTGAAACACAACATTGAGTAAGTGGGTATTACAGAAGCTATCGATTTAATTAAGACCTCCCTCCCGGCCTCCGACAGACACAAGTTTTCCATCCCGCCAACTTTCCTTGCACCTTCTGTCTTATGAAAGATAAGGCTTCAGATTTTGATCTACCCAAGATGCTAGGTAGCCCCAAGTATTTCTCCTTTTCCCCATAAACTGGCTTGTTTAACACAGAAGTAATCTCATCTCTAACATTCTGGGGAGTATTGGATGCAAAGAAAATCGCAGATTTATTAAGGTTAATCAGCTGGCTTGAAGCCAAATAGTAAGTATCAAGGATTTTCTTTACTGCCACAACGTCTTCCACCCTCGCTCTACAAAAAAGTAGGGCGGCAACGGCAAAGAGCAAGTGTGATACAGATGGACAGTTCCTTGTTATTCTAAAACCAAAAAAATCCCCACGTTCTTCCGCTTCCCGCATCATGAGTGACAGAACATTGGCAATTAGGATGAAGAGGTAAGGGGATAAAGGGTCCCCTTGCCTCAAACCCCTTGTAGGACTGAACCGATCCAGTTTTTCCCCATTGAACAACAAGGTGAACGAGGCTGTGGTCACGCATTCCATCACCCAGTTTATCCATATTTCTGCTAACCCCATACATGTCAGAACCTCCCTCAAGAAACCCCAATCCACCCTATCGTATGCCTTTGCCATGTCCAATTTGATCGCCATGCATACATCCCTCTTCCTTTTCCTGGTTCTTAAAGCATGGAAGGCTTCATGTGCCACCAGAATATTGTCTTGTATCTGTCTTCCAGGAATAAAGGCTGATTGGAAAGGTGTAATGATGTCAGACAGGAGAGGTTTTAATCGGTTTGCTAAGATTTTAGAAATTATTTTATAGGAGAAATTACATAAGCTGATGGGTCTTAGCTGGATGGGGTCCTAGGGAGAATTTATTTTCGGGATTAGGGTGATAATGTATGGTTAAGCTCTTTCAAAAGATGGCCAGACTGAAAAAATCCCATAACTGCCTCTGTTACCCTTCCCTGAACTATCGGCCACAATTTCTGGTAGAAAAATCCGTGGAAGCCATCCGGCCCCGGGGCTTTAAGAGCCCCAAGCTCCCATACCGCCTTCCTGATTTCCTCAGCCTGTATAGGTAGCAACAACTTACAATTCATCTCCTCCGATATTACAGGTTTTATACAATGTAGGACAAAGGGGTCCACACAAACTAGCTGTCGGGTGTATACCTGTGAGAAGAAAGAAAGGACAGTGCTTTTTAGGATGGCCTGATCCTCCACCCAAACACCCTGGGCATCCTTGAGTCGAACTATCAGATTTCTCTGCCTTCGTTGGACTGTAGAGGTGTGGAAAAACCTTGTATTACGGTCCCCGACGTCCAGTCAATTAATTCTGGAATGCAGCTTCCAATATAACTCCTCACTGTTCCATAATGACTCCAGTCTATCTTCAATTGCAAGTTTCTGCTCACGGACATCATCACTTCGGGGAAGTCTCTTGAGGTTCATTAGGTCTTCCAAGCACCTGGCTATCTGCAGTCTGTTATTCAGGAAGACATCACGGCTCCATCTAGTCAGACTTACCCGGCAATTCGAGATCGCCCTGGCTAATTGAAACATCCTAGAGCCCTGACACATACTATTCCATGCCTGCGCTACCACCCCTGGGAACTCTTGATGATCCAACCACCTCATATCTAGACGAAAACATGAGTTTCTGCGTTTAGTTTGTTGTTGAGTGAAAACTATTACTGGCATTGATCAGAACTAACTGGCAACTCATGTAAGACCTGAAAATTCGAAAAAATATTCACCCACCCTTTACGCTCGATCCAATTTCTCCTTCACCTCTTCTTCACCCATTCTCTGATTTGACCAAGTATAAGTCAAACCCTTAAAGCCAAGATCAAGCAACCCATTATGGTACACAAAAGCATTAAAGTCCTCAATATCCTTTCTATATGTAGACCTTCCACCCTCCTTCTCATCCTCAGATAAGATGGTATTAAGATCACCAACCAGAAACCATATGGCCGAGGTTGATGGTCGTAGAGAGGATATCTCTTCCCAGAGCTCAACCCTCCCCTTCCGAACTGGAAGACCATATATAAAAGTAGAGAACCTTCTTACATCCTTCTCAATCAAGGTGATACAAGTATCAATAAAGGAGAAGGATGAGCTAAGCACCTCAACACTAGTTGACTCGTCCCACCACAAGGCCAGACCACCTGCCTTACCAATAGCATCAACATAAAAGGCATTTGGAAACCTGAACATTCTCCTCAACCTCTCGACCTTACTTCCTCTGTTCTGTGTTTCTATTAAGAACATCACGGAGGGGCCGTATTGCACGAGTAAACCTCGCAGGGCTTTCACTGTCAGGGACCGCCCAATCCCCTGACAGTTCCAATCTAAGAGCATCATGGCCCCTGTGGTGGCTGCAAAGGGCCATCCACCAAAGCCACTGTAGAGGAGTTCGTTGAGGTGTGCAATGCCATTACAGAAGAGATACCTGAGGTAGTCAGAGCACCCTCCACACTTGTATATGCGTCAAGGTTAGGGGACATAGGAGCTGCTATCTTGAGATTATTACACAAGTTCTTGTCCAGCTCCTTAATCTGGATACTGCTACTAGCCTGGGCCTCTCGAGGATTCCTTCTTCACACCACAAGCTTCCTGTGGGTTTGTGTGTGCACATTCAGCTCCAACAAATCACCAATCCGATTAATCTGGAGGGGCGGCAGAGAGTCGTCATCATCATCCTCTGTTAGTAATGTGCCCAAAAGCCAATTAATGGATGATCATATGTAGTCATGTATATACATTAAGGTTGTTCTAATAAATATGTTTATGAGATAAATGCTTGCACATATTTATAACCCTAGAATATATTTGATATATTCTTAAATGTCCCTAGTCGATTATTATTATGGATGGATTGTAATAATAAATTAAGACTAGCGTATATTGAGAATTATATGAGATATGAATTCTACATACGGGTACAAGTTAGAGAACTTGTGGACTGGACCGACCCACATAAGAACCCTACATGGAACGTTATATGATTGTCATTAGTGGTTCTTATATGTATTGTCCTTAGACCTGAGATCGTCAAGGTTCCCAACATATGAGTCGTATACTTTGATATTATTCCTAGTCACTCGTTACTGAGTAGACGTAAGGGTAATCATTGGGTATATGACGTAATGTGTAGTGGGTTTTGATCGATCAAGATGGGATTCGTCCAACCCATATAACGGGTATATTATAAGATGGGCCTCTTGATAGAGTTGAACTATAAATGCGTGGCCACGCTCGAATTATATGATATGGTGATATCATGAGTATCCGGTTTTACACAGTTAACTCGGGGATCAAGAAACTAACATTAAACATATACGAGATTGACATTTTCCATGTCTCGTGTTTAATCTTGATAATGGGACGAAAGGACGATGACATGTTTCCGAGGCATATTGAATCAGTACTGATCTTGTCGTTTGGGTAGCAAAGATGTATTGCTAGACGCTGCTCTTTGCTTATAATTGTAAAATGAGATTTTACGATTATTGCCAAACGTTACAAGTACCTACAGGGTCACACACATAGAACTGTTGATTCGAGCGGGTGGTTGAACTATGGTTGGACCATGGTTCAACCAGGTATGGTTGGACCGTGGTTGGACTAGGGTTGTTTTGGGCTGGTTTGGTTCAATAATTGTCAAAATTATTGAGCCAAACCTAATTGCATGTGATGTGTAATCCCATTAGTGCTTAGTGGTAGACAAGATAATGGGGTCATAATCATGTTTGACGGTGGACCATTATGTTGGCCATTTTGTTGGTCCCTTGTCAATTTAATCTATCCACTAATTGGGTTGAGTAATATGATTACACTCTCTCTCTCTTGCATTCTGAATTCTGAGTTTTCAAACTAGGCAAGAACACATACACACACACCCATTCTTTGAGAAAGAAAGAAACACCACATAGCTCCCGGAAATCCGTAGCTAGCACCACAGTTCGGGAGTGCTCGGGTTGGAGATCATGAGACGATTCCCAGCTAGTCATCAACGGTTCGTGTGGATACCATAGAGGGGCGGGATTTTTGTCCAGCTTTTGCTTGTTCATCTCAACAGTTGGGTGAAAGACCTCAACCATACAAGGTACGCAAAAATTGTTATTCGGTTTAGTTACTTTCACTTGGATCCTCCATGTGTTTCCGGTTTTTTGCTGCGCATTTTATTGCATATGAGTGTCATATTTGCATGTCCGGATACTTACATTGGTAGCGGAGCCTCTTGTGAAGTTCTAAACCGAATTCTTGTGCATATGTATGATATGTACCCGTAAATATATGTGATATGTGGTATGTGATGAAGCATGATCATATATATAGAATTCAATTATGTATATGTGATATCTATGTTGATGTTGGTTTATGTCAAAAGTGTTTTGACAACAAGCACTTGATTGGTATGTGATATCAATCAAGGGGATCTTGCTAGTAAGTCGAAGGGGTTTGACAAAAGGAAAATCGATTGTCGGTTTTCGTATGGAACGATTGTCATTCTAGCACATCACGGCCAGAAGACATGGGTTTAGCCTTGGCCGAGCCTACTGAACATCGATTGAACATCGATGTCCAAGAGTTCTGCCGAATTGTATTAAGAATCTAGAATTCTTAAACATCGATGTTTAAGCTGAAACATCGATGTTCTTGAGTTCTAGAACCACAAACATCGATGTTTAAATGTTATACATCGATGTTTAAAACTACTGCCAAGTTTTTAGACCTTCGGAACTTTCCAACATCGATGATTCAGGTCAGGACATCGATGTTCTTGAGTTCCAAAGGCCAATGGACCTTCGGAACTCTCCAACATCGATGTTCAAGAACCTAACATCGATATTCTTGAGCTCTGCCAAATAGTTTGGAGTTCCAGAGCCTCAGAACATCGATGTTCAGATCAAGACATCGATGTTCTTGAGTTCCAGAGGCCATTGGACATCGATGTTCAAGCTAGGACGTCGATGTTCATGAGCAATGCCAAGTGGTTGGCAAGAATTAGATTCTCACAACATCAATGTTCACTGTTAGACATCGATGTTCTTATGTAATTTTGGTTTCCAAACTTACATAACATCAATATATGATTGGTGAATTACATGCATGACATGTATGGATACAATTATTGACAAGTATTCATCATTGTTTAGATCAACATTTGGTAGGTTTTGCCAAAGCAAGGTGCCAATGTTTATCCTAACAACATTTGATTGCATAACTGTTATGCATGGAAACAATTGTTGAATCAAATATTAAGTTCTTAGTTGCCTTCCATGATAAGCACTTATCATTGCTTAGATCAATACTTGGTAGGTTTTGCCAAAGCAAGGTGCCAATATTTATCCTAGCAAGGTGCGACTGGATAATTGTAATATCTGAACTGCTTATTATGGGTTTGGACTTAACTAGGTCATCTCAATAGGAATGAGGACTTAGAGGCAAAGAGGTGAGCTAAGTCTATTAGAAAGACAAGAGCAAGTGTTGTTCACTCAACCATCCAAGAGTTACATGAGATGTAATTGACAAGAGTTGTCTACCTAAATAGCTATGATGTAAGCGATCAGCCAAAGCTGACTTATATTGTGGTGAAATATGGATCTTGGCCTACTTATGATTATTTTGATTCATAGTAGGAGCATCATTTAACAGAATTCCTTGTTAAATGATTTTGTATACATGACTATTATTTGTGTGAGTTGATCATTGTTGTAGAGTTACCATGGCACAAAACACTGGCACATTATCATTGCGATTGGTCCTTGAGAAGGACAAGCTGAATGGGAATAGTTTCCTAGAGTGGCATCGGATTTTAAGGATAGTCCTCAAACAAGAAAAGTTGTATGTCCTTGAAGGGCCTGTTCCTAATGTACTGGCGCCTAATGCTTCTAGGGCAGAAAGGGATGCTTATAAGAAGCATGTTGATGATGCATTGGATGATTGCATGCCTTATGCTAATTACCATGGACTCTGAGCTTCAGAAGCTACATAAGAACATGGGGGCATTCGATATGATCGAGTACCTGAAAATGCTCTTGAAAAAGCAAGCAAGGCATGAGAGGTACGAGACCTCTAAGGCTTTATTCCAATGCAAGATGGTTGAGTCATCACCCGTGAGACCTCATGAGCTCAAAATGGTTGGATACATTGAGAGCCTTGAGGATCTTGTTTTTCTTTTGCAAAAGGGGTTAGCCGTTGATCTAGTCCTGCAATCGTTGTCGGATAGTTACAGCCAATTTTGCCATATGACAAATCGTTGTCTGAGTTGCTAAATATGTTGGGAACAGTTTAGCAACAAATAAAGGCAAACAATTCCAACATTATGATGATTGGAAAAGGCAAAGGAAAGGGTAAAACAAAGTTTGACAAGAAGGAGAAATGTGCCAAAAGGTTTGGTGCATGTGCTTCATCTTGTTCTCATGCGCTAAAACTCAAGGGTGGTGTTGCAAAGGAAGGACATTGTTTCCATTGCAACAAACCGGGCCATTGGAAACGCAACTGCCCTGTTTACCTTGAAGAGGTAAAGAAACAGAAGGGAAGTGAGACTTCCGCTTCAGGTATTTTGTTATAGAGGCTAGTATCTCTATCTCTGCATCATGGGTATTAGATACCGGATGTGGTTCTCATATTTGTTTAAATGTGAAGGAACTGAGAAAGAGTAGGAGATTGGAAAAGGATTAGATAGACCTACGTGTCCGAAATGGAGCAAGAGTTGCCACATTAGCCGTAGGGACTTACTATCTATCCTTACCGAGTGTTTTGGTCTTGGAACTTGATGATTCCTATTATGTACCTACTATAAGCAGGAATTTGATTTCTGTTTCTTGTCTGGACAAGAAAGGTTTTTCATTTGTAATAAAGAATAATTGTTGTTCTATTTATTTCAATGATATTTATTATGGTGGTACATATTTAAGCAATGGTTTGTATGTTCTAAACCTAGAAACGCCAATCTATAACATTAATACCAAGAAGGTTAGATTAAACGATTCTAATGAAACCTTTCTATGGCATTGTCGTTTGGGCCATATAAACGAGACTCGTATTTCTAAACTCCATAAAGATGGACTTTTAGACTCATTTGATTTTGAATCATATGAGACATGTGAGTCATATTTATTAGGCAAAATGACGAAGGCTCCTTTTTCTGGTAAAGGTGAAAGAGCTTCGGACTGGTTAGGTCTTATACATTCTGATGTATGTGGACCTATGTCAACACAGGCTAGAGGTGGTTTTCAGTACTTCATTACATTTACTGATGATTACAGTAGATATGGCTATGTGTATCTTATGAAACACAAGTCAGAATCCTTTGAAAAGTTCAAAGAATTCAAGATTGAAGTACAGAATCAACTCGGTAAGAGTATTAAAATTTTTCGATCAGATCAGGAAGGTGAATACTTAGACCGAGAATTTCTTGATCTTCTAAAGCAATGTGGTATAGTATCACAACTTACTCCATCAGGTACACCTTAGTGAAATGGTGTATCTGAAAGGAGGAATAGAACTTTGTTAGACATGGTTCGTTCTATGATGAGTCAAGGTGACCTTCCTTCTTCTTTTTGGGGACATGCATTATTGAGTGTTGCATTTACACTTAACCATGTTCCATCTAAATCGGTTGAAAAGACACCATATGAGATATGGACTGGGAAGCGTCCCAATTTTTCTTTTATGAGGATTTGGGGTTGTGAAGCTTACGTGAGACGTGAAGCATCATATAAACTCGGCCCTAAATCCGAGAAGTGCCTCTTTGTAGGATACCCTAAGGAAATTAAAGGGTATTATTTCTATAATCCTTCAGAGCACAAAGTGTTTGTTGCTCGGACTGCTATTTTTCTAAAAAGAGAATTTATTTCTAGAGGAATTAGTAGGAGAAAAAAAATAGAACTCGAAGAAGTTCGAGATCTAGAGGCTGAGATGGAACGAGGACAGGAACCACAAGATGTTGTGGATGAAAGTCCTGTACCTGTAACACATGGACCACGTAGGTTGGATAGGATTCGGCATGAGTCTGAGAGATATGGATTTCTTATGACTCATACTGGAGATGTGATGCTCATAGAAGAGGATGAGCCCACTTCCTATCGGCAGGTCATTACGGGTCCAGACTCTAAGAAGTGGCTAGAAGCCATGAATTCGGAGATGAAATCCATGTATGAAAACAAGGTGTGGACCTTGGTTGATCCACCTGAAGGGGTAAAACCCATAGGGTGCAAATGGGTCTTTAAGAAAAAGACCGACATGGATGGTAATGTGATTACCTTTGAAGGGCGATTGGTTGCGAAAGGTTCCAAACTAGTTCATGGTATTGACTATGATGAAACTTTCTCACCAGGTGCCATGGTTAAATCCATCCGGATTCTATTGGCTATAACAATATACCATGATTATGAGATATGGCAAATGGATGTCAAAACCGTTTTCCTTAACGAAAATCTTTTAAAGGATGTGTACATGACACAACCTGAAGGTTTTGTCGATCCAAAGAATGCTAATATGGTATGCAAGTTGCAGAGGTCCATTTATGGATTAATACAAGCTTCAAGGAGTTGGAATCTTCGTTTTAATGAAGTAATTAAAGAGTTTGATTTCATTAAAAATGAAGATGAGCCATGTGTTTACAAGAAGGTTAGTAGGAGCACTATTGTTTTCTTGTTGTTGTATGTTGATGACATTCTACTCATTGGGAATGATATTCCAACACTACAGTCTATAAAGACTTGGTTAGGAAAGAATTTCTCAATGAAGGACTTAGAAGAAGCTGCCTATGTGTTAGGTATAAAGATCTATAAAAATAGATCCAAAAGACTTCTCGGGCTAAGTCAGAGTATGTATATTGACAAGGTGCTAAAGAGGTTTAGCATGCAAGATTCCAAGAAAGGTTTCTTGCCCATGTCACATGGCGTATCTCTCTCAAAGAATCGATGTCCTAGTACATCTATGGAGAGAGAACGGATGAGCAAGATCCTTTAGGCTTCTGCAATAGGATCTATCATGTATGCCATGCTATGTACTCGACCGGATGTCGCATATGCTTTGAGTGTCACAAGCAGATATCAATCTGACCCGGTGAAAGTCACTGGATAGCGGTTAAGAACATCCTTAAGAACTTGAGAAGGACTAAGGATGCATTCCTTGTCTACGGAAGCGTTGGTGAGCTTGTTGTAAGGGTTACACAGATGCTAGCTTCCAAACCGACAGGGATGACTTCAGATCGTAGTCAGGTTATGTGTTTTGTCTTGGAGTTGGTGCTGTTTGCTGGAAGAGTTCCAAGCAAGAAACAATTATCGACTCTACAATTGGGGCTGTACAAAGTTCCTTCTGAGAACTATATAGCAGATCCTTTGACTGAGCCTCTCACACAGCGGAAGCATGATGGCCATGCTACATCCATTGGTATTAGATACATGGATGATTGGCTTTAGTGCAAGTGGGAGATTGTTAGTAATGTGCCCAAAAGCCAATCAATGGATGATCGTATGTAGTCATGTATATACATTAAGATTGTTCCAATAAATATGTTTATGAGATAAATGCTTGCACATATTTATAACCCTAGATTATATTTGATATATTCTTAAATGTCCCTAATCGATTATTATTATGGATGGATTGTAATAATAAATTAAGACTAGCGTATGTTGAGAATTATATGAGATATGAATTCTACATACGGGTACAAGTTAGAGAACTTGTGGACTGGACCGACCCACATAAGAACCCTACATGGAACGTTGTATGATTGTCATTAGTGGTTCTTATATGTATTGTCCTTAGACCTGAGATCGTCGAGGTTCCCAACATATGAGTCGTATACTTTGATATTATTCCTAGTCACTCGTTACTGAGTAGACGTAAGGGTAATCATTGGGTATATGACGTAATGTGTAGTGGGTTTTGATCGATCAAGATGAGATTTGTCCAACCCATATAACAGGTATATTATCAGATGGGCCTCTTGATAGAGTTGAACTGTAAATGCGTGGCCACGCTCGGATTATATAATATGGTGATATCATGAGTATCCGGTTTTACACAGTTAACTCGAGGATCAAGAAACTAAGATTAAACATATACGAGATTGACGTTTTCTATGTCTCGTGTTTAATCTTGATAATGGGACGAAAGGACGATGACATGTTTCCGAGGCATATTGAATCAGTACTGATCTTGTCGTTTGGATAACAATGGTGTGTTGCTAGACGCCGCTCTTTGCTTATAATTGTAAAATGAGATTTTACGATTATTGCCAAACGTTACAAGTGCCTACAGGGTCACACACATAGAACTGTTGATTCGAGCGGGTGGTTGAACCATAGTTGGACCATGGTTCGACCAGGTGTGGTTGGACCGTGGAAGGACCAGGGCCGTTTTGGGCTGGTTTGGTTCAATAATTGTCAGAATTATTGAGCCAAACCTGATTGCATGTGATGTGTAATCACATTAGTGCTTAGTGGTAGACAAGATAATGGGGTCATAATCTTGTTTGATGGTGGACCATTATGTTGGCCATTATATTGGTCCCTTGTCTATTTAACCTATGCACTAATTGGGTTGAGTAATATGATTACACTCTCTCTCTCTCTTGCATTCTGAATTCTGAATTTTCAGACTAGGCAAGAACACATACACACACACCCATTCTTTGAGAAAGAAAGAAACACCACATAGCTCCCGGAAATCCGTAGCTAGCACCACGGTTCGGGAGTGCTCGGGTTGGAGATCGTGTGACGATTCCCGGCTAGTCATCAATGGTTCGTGTGGATACCATAGAGGGGCGGGTTTTTGTCCAGCTCTTGCTGGTTCATCTCAACAGTTGGGTGAAAGACCTCAACCATACAAGGTACGAAATTTCTGTTGTTCGGTTTAGTTGCTTCAGTTGGATCCTCCATGGTTTTCAGGCTTTCCGCTGCGCATTTCTTTGCTTTTGATTGTCAATTTTGCATGCCCGGAAACTTACATCCTCTCCTCGAAAATTCAATGTGAGGATATCCCAGGAGCCAGGATGCTTCTCACACACCAGGGCTGGACCTTTTATAGATTGATGGCAGGGTCGTTTAGAATAGTGGTTTTGGGCTGAAAAGATAAAATGGGATTATTTTGGCTCTAAGGGTCGTTTTTTGGTCTGGTCTAATTGTGGGCTTGAGGGTGTAGGGGGAGTCATATCAGCCTAGGTTTGTGCATTGGTTTGGGGTGTACTAGAAGTAGCAATTGGGTTCCTTACCAGCCGCAATGATGGATCTGACCTCACGAATGGCTCTAGATAAATCAGGAGAGAATGGGTTCAACTGCCCCTGGCCTGGCCCCACCTCCATAACTGCTCCACTTTCGTGCCCCAAGGAGGAGGATTCAGGAACATCCTCACTTAATGCTTCTCTGCCATGCGTCCTCATCTGAAACTCACGTGCTCCCAGTTTACCAACATCTACGCTCCGTCGGGGGTTAGTCCGGAGTAAGCTATCCCTGATCTGCCTCTTGGTGATAGCCATAAGTTTATGAGCCTCTATCATGATCTCTGCCCTCAGAAAAGCTCCATAAGTACCCTTTGGTGCCCGATCCTCCTCATCGACTTCGCATGCATAGGTTCCATGGTCAAACCAGCCACAGTAATAGCAAAATTTCGGGAGCCTTTCGTAGCTCAACCTCGCTTTGACCTCTGTCCCCGACGATCGCGGCCACACATAACCAGTCTTGAGGGGTTCCGCCACCTTGACCAACACTTTCATTCTGGGATAAGGATCAAGATAGACCTCCCCATCAGTGCTATGCCCCATATCCACTTCCAGCAGCTGCGCAAAAACCCCCCAAATAATCTCTGCATTCTGGCGGGTTCGTATGCTTAAAGGTAGACCCCTCACTTGGACCTAGAAAGAAGAGGTGCTGAAGTCGATCTCTTCAAAAGTAAGATTTGGTGACCATTCCTTCTGGATGACATGACTACCCATAATTGTCCATGGCCCTCTGTTTAGCACACGCCTCTTGTCCGCTTCATCCTCAAAACGACACAAGAAGACATTGCCTTCAATATCATGGATCGTCAACTCTCCCAGAGTACCCCATGACTTCTGAATGGTAACCTTAACTGCTTTCTTGTTGAGGATAGTCCTACTCAGTAACTTTGCTACTAACACCTTCCTTGAGATCCTGCTGCTAACCTCTGAATCCTCCGTCAGGGATACCTCAGGATCCCTACACTTAAGTTTGCCTACCTGCTGAACAAAGGAATCCACCAATAATTCCCCTGGTACCTCTGGTTCCACAGTTAACCAGTCCTTTAATATGAGGGGCTAAAAGGGGTTGGTGTGTCTGGTGGGTGTATAGTTAGAGGAGTTAACTGTATGCAATTAATAGAGTTACGGTAAGAAGGGGTAATGGTGGAAAAGGTTGGCAGGCATTAAAGACGAAAGAGAGAAACACAGACAACCCTCTATGGCATCCCAAACACAAAAACAAAGACAAGGGAAACTAAAGAGACAACAGGGATAAGACAGGAGCCTGCACGAAAACACAAATAAACAAAAGATGCAAGAGGAAAAAGACTATGGCGACAGTGTTTGAAAAGTAGAGAAAACAAGAAAACAGGTGACAAGCAAGATACTAAAAGATAAAGAAAAGCAAACAGATAAACAAAACTTAAAAGGTAACGAGAGCTTTAGCTTTTGCTTAGGTATGGAAAACAGTGGATGTAAAGGACAGAGTTTTACTCTCAGGGTTGAGAGAAAACGGGAGAGATATTTCTGGAGAATTTTTGAGAGCTTCCATGTTTGGTTTGTCAATTTGAATTTGCAATTGTGTTGCTGTGAATCGATGGAGGCTTAGTGTGGATTGGGGAGGAACGGCGCATGGGTAAGCACGGTATCGAGCTTAATGCGATGCTGTGAGCTCAGTGGCGAACCCAGGAAAGTGTGGGGCGCCATGGCTCCCACCATCCCCCTTATGTCCGCTACTGTGTGAGCTCGAGCTTGCATATCAAAGCTTGATCGAGATCGAGCTCGAGTTTGAGCTAGTTTTCTGTTAACAACTTTCTATTAACGAGCTCGTCAATACTCGGCTCGTTTACACCCCCTTCAACCTAAACTTTTATCAACCATATAAAAACTTTTATTCTCTATAAGGATGTCAATTAACATAATAAAATATGCTTTGAAAAAAATAATCTTACATTTTTTTTTTCCTATTTTATTCGGGACCGTTCTCTGCCTCTAGGGGTTGGATATTTTAATGAGAAAAGTAACAGATTAGGTGGCCACAATAGTCTTGGCGTAAGTCAAGGTCAATAAATTATTACTCGATCAAAATGAAATGAGCTGTCGTGTCTCGTTCCTGTCTTCTTTAACAGGAGAGTATCTTTACTCTGGTATGAGTATCTGAATCACTTGAAAAAAAAAAAACAAATCTCTAATATTTTTCTTTTGAACTGAGGTGGAAATATAACGCGATAGTGATAATATGAGGGGGAAAACAGACAAACAGACCAAAGTAGCAGGTAGATGCAGTACTAATACTTATATTTTTTTGGTACATACACAGTTGCTTACATTTGTTCTTACAAAGAAAAAAGTTGCTTACAAGTTGGGAAGGAAAATATATTCATTTATTAACAACAACATCTTGCATGAAAGATGAAAATCCTCAAGAAGAAAGTCAAAACATTCAATCACATTCATGGGTGAAACGCATTAATACATCACAGACAGGCCATTTCAATGAGATACAATGAACTCTTTTATGGCTATAAACAACTCCTTGGCCTTGGTGGTGGGATCCATGACTTCGAACCCATGACTTCCTCCTTGGCCGAACCGAGCTACAGTTTCGATACCCTTATCGCTCACAAACTTGGCCAATCCCATCTGACGATCAATTAGTGGATCCCCCTCACACCCAGTGACCATAACCTTAACCTTCCCTTCCACGAGAGAGTCCAAAATATTAGAGTTAGACCCACCACCAGCAGCGGTTGGATTGGAATACTTGTGGTCCCGGTCGGCCCCGACCGGTAACGAGTGATCCCACAAGAAGTCGGTGAGAGGTGGGGGCAAGATGGGGTCGCGGGCTAACCTTGACTCGGATTGGGTGCGCTGGGTCCCGCCGAAGAATGGCTGGTGCAATATCAGCCCTCTGATCTTCAACGTTGGGTGGAGATCATCATCATCATCTTCGTGAGGGGCCAGGAAACGTAGAGCTGCATGGTAAGTTATATTACCGCCAGCGCTCGAACCCATAATGAAGCAGTTGGTGTAATCGGCATACTCTCGCAGGCAAGCTTCCTGGGTGGTTCTGATCCAATGGAGTGCTTCTACGGCGTCATCATAGGCCGCCGGCAGCCGGTGCTCGGGAGCCATGCGATACTCGATGGAGACGACGACAGCGCCGAGGTCAACGGCCATGGCGGAGCAGAAGTTATGGTTGAGAGATGAGGAGGGAGGACACAAGAGAACAAAACCTCCTCCATGGATGTAGACTATGAGAGGAAGCTTGTTGTTGTTGTTATTGTTGTTGTTGTTGTCTGAATCGAGGAGGGCCAGATGCTGCTTTGGTAGGTAGAGACGAGCCCAGGTGTTGTTTGATTGGTTGATGGGAATGTCCTTGGAAAGAACTGGGTTGGAGTTGGAGTTGGAGAGGTGATCATCATGGGGGTCTGGTGTGGGTGGGATGTCTGGGAAGATTGAGTTTCGAGTGACGGTGCCATCAGGGTTTGGGAAGAACTGGAGATACTGGTGAATTTCTTCTGCAGAGCTAAATAGAGGTGGGTTGGTTTGACCTGACATTTTAGAGAAATGGGTTAATTAAGGGAGTAGTACTACCAGATACACTGTGCTTAGTCTGAATACGATGCATATATATCTGTGTTTCCAGCTGTTTAGATGATGATATGTGCTAATATGCAAATGTTTTATATATAGCAAGTTGATCCTCGTACCTAGAAACTACACAGATCTCTAGTTTCTTACAAAAATTAAAAAAAAAAAACACATAATTAACATTAATTATACTAGAAGTCATTGTATCATAAGTCTGGTCTATTTTTTATGCTACATTATTGTTCATGTTAATTACTTGCTGTAGCTTCGGCATCGAAGTCAATGACATGCTTTTAGGAACAATTTCAATAATATATATACTGTCTTCAGGGTTGAGTCATTGAGATACTATATGCCATAGTAGTCAATGTGCAGTGGGGATCATGATGTGTGTGTGTGCGCCATGCATTCACCGGCTCTCAAGCACAGACAAAAGTTGTTGGATATATAAGCCCGTTCAGGAGGAGTGGTGGCCTTTCTTTGTCTGACTACCAAACTGCTGGGTATATTTTAACCTAGTGAAACATCTTGCGGTTATTTTTTAGTTTTTTCTTTTTGTGGATGGAAAGCATCAAAATGACAAAGAGAAAAGAGTGTACAAGATGTTTGGTAGAGAAACAAACAAGATTATGACCATAACCTCACCTTCCTCACCATCAACGTATGAATTTAACAACCTTTTCACTAATTACAAAGCAAGCTCAAAAGCTCTTAATTTGTTGCAATTTGGTTAATGATTTGTTGAATATACATATCATTTTAAATGTTCGCTGGTGTCATTTCTATAGTTAACAACCAAAGGTGAATTATAATAAGGCTGATGACACCTTTCTCTTAGTTAACAGAACTGCGACCAAGAATTATACCGAAGGCTAATCATGTCCCCACGCCCAAATCTACAGTGATAAGCCAGAAAGAAGTGGAAGAGACGGGGTTTTGGTTGACGCATTTGTCATGGATTGGAGTATAAAGGATGATTTTTTTTTTTTTATTTGAGAGAAACAATGCATCTGGCATTTTATTAATCAGCAGCTTCAGACAGTATACAAGTGTTCAATGCACGGCACAGCCTCATCCTCCCACACTAAAGCCTGAGGATTTAGAGCGCCTGCATGTGCCAACATATGAGCTACCTGATTGATGGTCCGACTAATATGACTAATGACGCAAACATTAAAACAAGACATCAAATTTAAAATTTCCTGAATAATCAACCCCACCTGATTGTGCGGAACAGAGCGTGAGCGAATGGCATGCACCAGTACTTGACTATCAGTTTCCCAATTTATGGAATGAAAGCCCTTATCAATTGCCTTTTGGAGTCCTGCTCTTCCTGCCAGCGCTTCACCAACTAGTGGATCCAGGTGGCCTGCAAAGTGCTGAAAACCACAAAAAACAACATTCCCCTGATGATTCCGTGCTACCATTCCGATCCCACTCCCAGGTTCCTTACATGCGGCATCTGTATTGAGCTTGATGGAGCCTTGGTCTGGTCGTCTCCAACTTGGCCGGTGGACAGCTTGTTAAGATGATGTCGTGGAACTACAGGGTTCTCGCGAAGATAGTCCTGCAAACAAGAATAAGCTAATGCCATTGTTACTTGAGGTGTACTCGTCCCATTGTCAAAGACTACCTGATTGCGGGCCTTCCAGATTGCCCACAACATTACAGTTACGAGCTGGAACTCTTCCCCAGATGCTATGGCTTTGATATCAGTTAACCAATCCCTTATGGACGAAGAGGTAGGGGGAGGCATTCGGACTAGGATAGATGACCAGACCTGGCCAGCCCAAGGGCAATCCCTAAATAAATGTATGCTGGTTTCGGGACCTGTTCGACATAACGGGCAACTAGGTTCCACATAGATATTGCGGATCAGCAAGTTTGATTTGGTAGCGAGAGCGTCATGACTAAGTCGCCAAAGGAACATGCGAATCTTTGGAGGAAGGTGTAGGGCCCAAATCCATTTCCACCATGTTGACAACGCTCCTGGGGCGTTAGAACCTGCAGAAGAGAGGTTAGTTATTAAGAAGTGATAGCACTGTGTAGACCCGTCTTTAGTGAATCGCCATGATAGCTGATCATCTGGCAGACGATAACTAAGAGGCAACTTGCACACCCTTAACGCCATCTCTCGGCTTAATACACTTATCACCTCAGTTCTCCACATTCGGACATCCTCATCAATAAGTGTGCTAACTTTCGCATTGGCCTCCAGGGTCACCCTGTTACTCAGGTTTGGCACCACTACACCATCTCCTACCCAGTTATCCGTCCACACGCCCACTGACCGTCAATTCCCGATAATCCACACATAGCCTTCATGGACAGCTTGACGCGCAGAGATGATGCTGCGCCAGGTGAAGCTAGGGTTATATCCTGGTTGGGCATGCATAAAGTCGCTTCTCTTGTAATATCTTTGTGAATACCCGACCCAAAATTCCTTGGGCCTATTCACCTATTCCTTTTCACCTTCTTCCTCGGGTCAATCCCATATCAATGGAGTCGCCACCCTATTAAGGGTAAAATTTGAGAAAAACCTTTGTATGACTCCTTTAGGCTACATGGTCATAACGAACCAAAGATATGGGATCGGGAGTTCGTCACAGATGGGATGGTGTTAGGCACTCATCCGTGTTGCGTCGAAACCTTGTGCAATTGAAGAAATTATAGGTGCCTTGTGCAGGTGTGAAAAACAAAACACATAAACACAACAAAATTGAATTGGAGGGGAAGGAGAAGAATGTTCGGAACAAAAAAGGAAAATAAAATATTTGGGCTTGAGTGTCCACCACTAAAGACCACCTACGTACCCCGGTGACCGGGTTCAAAGCCCATGTAGTTCTTATTATGGCATCACAACAATCACATCATCAATATCATCATATCATAGCAGCAGATAATCAAGAAAATTAGAATGAGATACCTCTTGTAGCCCTCCTCTCGCTCATATGCGCTTACCACTCCGCAACAGAATTTTGGCAGGACTTCAACGAGGAATTCGGGGCAGAAGGAGGCCGAACTGGTGTCTAACATGAACAAGAAAGTTGTAAAGCTACTTCCTAGCTTTCTAGGGACACCAAGACTGCAGCAAACCGATGTCTACAGCTCCCGATATGGCTGAAATACTGGGACTGCCTCTCGGGTTTAGCGCTTCTTCTCCAACAGTTTGCTTTAATTCGCCTCCTTCTTCTTCTCCTCTTGATCTTCTGCTGCCACTGACTTCTTGCTAATCTTCTCCACGAAATTTCTCCAGAGTTTCTGCCTATAGAAATATTTCTAGGCTTGGAGAAGTAGAGTTTTTCCAAGTAAACAAGCTTATGGGTGTGTGTGTGTAATGAGTGATTGATCCTTTGAAATGTGTGTGAGGGATTCTATTTATAGTATTCTAGGAAGCCTAGGGGCGAGGACCTGCTCAGTGGTGAAGATTATTGTGAACATCCAAATTTGACCCACGGAAATTTTACTAAATGAGACTTTGTACATGTGTAGACTTGGGATCAATGAGATGATTTGGTCCAAGGTTCAAGCATGATATGAAATGTAATTTAGTAGAATTAATGTATTTTGATGACATAAACCTTTATGCACTTAAATCCTAGGATTAATGAGATGATTTGGTCTTAGGATAAAACATATGATAAGGTTTATTTGCATTAAGATATATTTGGGCCTTTTTTATTTGTTTTTACCCAATAATAATAAGGTGATTTATTCTTGGGTTAGGAATGAATTTAAGAGTCCAAATTAATTATTCTCCATAGTTTGTCTAGCCCATTAACACATTTCTTGCAGATCAATTTTAGCTCTGATTTCCGTGAAAAATCATAATTAATTATCATTTAATTAGATTATGTGTTTTTGGTATGATTTTGGGTGTTAATGGATAATCTTTTGATTATAGAATGATCAGAGAGAGTGATGACCAAATAATTGAGTGATTCTGGGTAGATTAGGGGTTGATTACGCGGTAGGATCGAATCAGGCCTAAATTAGGGGGATTGGGGGCTCGAAAAGGAAAGAACGGGTGAAACGCGGGGCGACCGACGGCCATCTCGCAAAGACCGCCGGCTGCCTGCGGGCATCCATACAAGACCGCCGACAGTGGCAGTCATGCAGCGGATGACCGCCGGCAATGGCGGTCATCACCCTCCAGAATCCCCGATTTTTTCGATTTTGTTTCTTTTTCGATGCTACGCGGTTTTGGACCAGATTTTCGGGCATAATCTTCACCATTAAGCAAGTCCACGCCCCTAGGCTCCCTAGAGCACTATAAATAGGACCCCTCACACACATTTCAGAGGGGACACAATCTTTCTCACATACACACCCATAAGCTCTTCTTGCTTGGAGAAACTCTACTTCTCCAAGCTTAGAAATATTTTCTAAGGCAGAAACTCTGGAGGATTTTCGTGGGGAGCATCAAGCAGTGTTCTAGCAAGGAAGAATCAAGAAGAGGATCAACCATAGAGCTAAGGAGTGGCAAGAAGGTGGGTGTAGAACTCGACCCATTGCAAGGAGCTAGAGGAGGGCTACATAAGGTAATCCTGAATCCTTTTTGATTGATTCTTGGTGATTGATTACTGATGCTTTTGATGATGCAAGTGGCCGATTAGTGCCATGTTTAGAACTACGTGGCTTTGACCCCTATCACTCGGGTACGTAGGTAGTCTCGGTCTCATAACGGGATGCAAGACAAGTCTTTTCCTCCCCCCTTTCTTTGTTTTCCACACTTGCATACTTGCACAAGGCGCTTTTTTCTCTTTGATTGCACAAGATTTTGGCCCAACATGGATGGGTGCCTAACACCTTCCCATCCGTGACGAACCCCCGATCCCATATCTTTGGTTTGCCATGACCATGTTGCCTAAGGAGTCATTTGAGGGTTTTTTCTAAGTTTTGTCCCTAATAAAACTTAGGTGGCGACTCCAATGATATGGGATTGACCCGAGGAAGAAGGTGAAAGGGATAGGTGAATAGGCCCAAGTGATTTTGGGTCGAGTATTTACAGTTGGCGACTCCACTAGGGAAGTAGTGGGTTTAAGAAATCTTGTGCAATCATAGAGCTTTGTGTGTCTTTTTGTTTGTCATCATAAGTGCCCTGCATTCATGATGATTTATGTGAAGCCTTTATCGTAAGAGGGCGAGGGAAGCCAAGTGCACCAAATAATTTCTTTAAGTGATGGTAGCTTGCATGAACCCATTTCTCGATGCTTAGCAATGAAGGGGATTAACTGGCCTCGGACCTCACGCGATATCCATAATCACATGTGAGTAGGTCAACCTATTCCCTAGTGACAGTTTTTTGGCCCCCAACCAGCTGCATACCCTGAGCATCTCATGCGTAATGAATCAATAAGTGGTATGTGCATTCTAAGTGGTCATTTGTGGTATTTTCAAGTAAAGTGTGAAAAAGGTGCCGTTTTCATTTACACATACCCAAGACAAAACCGGTGAAAGGTAGTATACGTCAAGAAGCCCTTGGGATCCTAAGAACCCTGACACTTGTACTCCGACTACTAGGGCAAGATGAGTGGGGAGGACCATACCAAGGTGACTGAGGAATCCATGGAGCTGTTGAAGGATCTAAGAATCCTAGAGGCGTTGCTGACCTTACAGAAAGAAAAGATGGAGTCACCTTGGAGTGATGGGGGATAGGGCTCAAAACCAAGCAGGATAATGACCATTCAAGAAGATGACTCGGTGACACAGGATTCTAAAGGAGATGGGGAGAGATTTAAGAGGGTGGAAGAACTGTTGAAGACCATGAAAAGAAAGGAAGATGATTGGAACTTGGACCGCTTATCATTATTCCCTCAAGCCCGGTTACCTGCTAATTTCAAAATGCCTGATATTGAGAAGTTCAATGGAATGGGATGCCCAACAACCCATTTGAAGATCTACGTGAGGATGTTGCAGCCTATGGGGATAGGACCAGAACTGATGGTTCAATTATTCCAAAGAACTTTGTCGGGAGCAGCCTTGAAATGGTTCATAACCCTGGATGAAAGCAAGGTTAGCAAATAGGATGACATCTGTAGGGAGTTTGTGAACCAATACAGTTATAACACTGAAGTGGATGTGACCAAGAGGGATCTTGAGACAACCAAGCAAAAGGCCCAGGAGACCTTCTTTGCCTTTATCTCGAGATGGCGGGGTAAAGCGTCATTGATGGTGAATAGACCTACTGAAGAAGACCAGCTGCAAATGGTGATCAAGATTCTCCAACCAGCCTATTATGAGCGTATGGTTGGAAATTATTATGCTAACTTTAGAGCACTTATTGGGGGTCGAGATACAATTAGAAGATGCTATCAGCTCTAGAAGGGTCAAGGCTTCCATAGAGGTCCCTACATCGAAAAGGGGTTTTAATGTAGTTCAAGGGAAAAGAGGTGTTGAGGTGAACCACGTCACGGTCCAGGCACCATTGCAGACTGGGTAAAAGCCCAGGGACTTCACCCCTCTCCCTAGGCCTTTAGGGAAGGTGCTCAAGAAAAGCATGGAGAAAGGTCTATTGCAGCCTTTAGACCCAAGGCCTGATTTACCTCTTAGGGGAGATCCTAACAAGTTCTGCGAGTTCCATCAAATGGCTGGACACGTTACTGACAACTGTCCCCGACTCCGTCATTAGATTCAAGATATGATAGAGAGAAATGAGATAATCCTGCCAAAGCGGCCCAACACCAAGTTGAACCCACTACCTTTGCATGAAGATATTGACATGATAGAGATGGAGCCCGCATATGAACTTGGATGCTTGGTACTTGATCTTAGTGACTATGTAGATTCATACGAAGAAGTTGACATCATCACCAGATCTGGAAGAATGGTGAGGAGGGCCCCTCTCCGCCTAGATGAACCTGAGGAAATGGCAGATCCTGAAGAAGATATGGTTGTGAAGCAATTGAAAAAGGCCCAGGCTAATATCTCGATCTGGGTTTGCTTATATCTTCCAAACCATACAGAGAAAAGTGCTCCTGACTTTGAGCAAAGCCCATGTACCCATTGACATTGCACTTGAGACACTAGCTAACATGATAGCTTCGGTGGAAACTGACAACCAGATCTCCTTCTCTGACAAAGACTTGCTCTCGGATAAGGGCACCCATATTGAAGCATTATACATCACCATCCAAGTCAAGGACAATCAGATACCTCTGGTGTTAATAGATAATGGGTCTACTTTCAATGTGTGCCGTCTAAAGACTGCAAGCCTATTGGGATTCGGGGACCTCGGATTTTCTACCGTCTCGGACAATGGTGAGGGCATATGACAATGCCCGGAGAGAGGTGCTGGGGATGATAAGATTGGAAGTGGTTGTGGGGCCTGTCCATTTTACGGTGGAATTCCAAGTGCTTGATATCGCGTCTAGCTTTAATCTACTTCTTGGGAGACCATGGCTACACCAGGCCCGGGCAGTGGCCTCCACTCTACATCAAATGCTGCGGTTCCCATACCAAGGGGGGATAATCACAGTCAAGGGAGAAATGGCCGAAAAGAACATCAAGCCGGTATTCGGGATTGAGAAAGAAGAGGAGGTAACCTTGTCTGGTTTTGTTTTCGAGTCTGTGAGCACAATCGCGGCAGAGAAGCTTATTGTCAAGCCCCCTTACTACAATCCGTTTGGCAATGTATCGGTCATTGGGATCTTGGAAAAAATGAGATACTTCCCAATCATGGGGTTAGGGCAGAGACAACAAGGGATAATGGAGGTCCCTCAGATTTCAAATGCCACACCACCTTTCGGCCTGAGATATACCGCCACCTCGATAGATTCAGAGAAACAAAGGGAGAAGAACCTTGCAAGAGCACTAGCTCGGAAAAAGAAGCAAGAGTGGGACTTTCCTATGGCTCCTTATTTCAAGACATTAAGTGGTATGTGCATTCTAAGTGGTCAGTTGTGGTATTTTCAAATAAAATGTGAAAAAGGTGCCCTTTTCATTTACACAAACCCAAGACAAAACCGGTGAGAGGTAGTATACGTCAAGAAGCCCTTGGGATCCCAAGAACCCTGACACTTATACTCCGACTACTAGGGCAAGATGAGTGGGGAGGACCATACCAATGTGACTGAGGAATCCATGGAGCTGTTGAAGGATCTAAGAATCCTAGAGGCGTTGCTGACCTTACAGAAAGGAAAGATCGAGTCCCCTGGGAGTGATGGGGGACAAGGCTCAAAACCAAGCAGGATAGTGACCATTCAAGATGATGACTCGGTGACACAGGATTCTAAAGGAGATGGGGAGAGATTTAAGAGGGTGGAAGAACTGTTGAAGACCATGAAAAGAAAGGAAGATGATTGGAACTTGGACCACTTATCATTATTCCCTGAAGCCCGGTTACCTGCTAAGTTCAAAACGCCTGATATTGAGAAGTTCAATGGAATGGGATGCCCAACAACCCATTTGAAGATCTACGTGAGGATGTTGCAGCCTATGGGGATAGAACCAGAACTGATGGTTCAATTTTTCCAAAGAACTTTGTCGGGAGCAGCCTTGAAATGGTTCATAACCCTAGATGAAAGCAAGGTTAGCAAATAGGATGACATCTGTAGGGAGTTTGTGAACCAGTACAGTTATAACACTGAAGTGGATGTGACCAAGAGGGATCTTGAGACAACCAAGCAAGAGGCCCAGGAGACCGTCTCTGCCTTTATCTCGAGATGGTGCGGCAAAGCGTTATTGACGGTGAATAGACCTACTGAAGAAGACCAGCTGCAAATGGTGACCAAGAATCTCCAACCAGCCTATTGTGAGCGTATGGTTGGAAATTATTATGCTAACTTTAAAGCACTTATTGGGCCCGGGATACAATTAGAAAATGCTATCAACTTTGGAAGGGTCAAGGCTTCCATAGAGGTCCCTACATCGAAAAGGGGTTTTAATGTAGTTCAACGGAAAAGGGGTGTTGAGGTGAACCACGTCGTGGTCCAGGCACCATTGCAGATTGGGTCAAAGCCCAGGGACTTCACCCCTCTCCCTATGTCTTTTGGGAAGATGCTTAAGAAATGCATGGAGAAAGGTCTATTGCAGCCTTTAGACCCAAGGCCTGATTTACCCCTTAGGGGAGATCCTAACAAGTTCTGCGAGTTCCATTAAATGGCTGGACACGTTACTGACAACTGTCCCCGACTCCATCATTAGATTCATGATATGATAGAGAGAAATGAGATAATCCTGCCAAAGCGGCCCAACACCAAGTTGAACCCACTACCTTTGCATGAAGATATTGACATGATAGAGATGGAGCCCGCATATGAACTTGGATGCCTGGTATTTGATCTTAGTAACTATGTAGTTTCATACGATGAAGTTGACATCATCACCAGATCTAGAAGAGTGGTGAGGAGGGCCCCTCTCCGCCTAGATGAACCTGAGGAAACGGCGGATCTTGAAGAAGATATGGTTGTGAAGCAATTGAAAAAGGCCCAGGCTAATATCTCGATCTGGGGTTTGCTTATATCTTCCAAACCATACAGAGAAAAGTGCTCCAGACTTTGAGCAAAGCCCATGTCCCCATTGACATTGCACCTGAGACACTAGCTAACATGATAGCTTCGGTGGAAACTGACAACCAGATCTCCTTCTCTGACAAAGACTTGCTCTCGGATAAGGGCACCCATATTGAAGCATTATACATCACCATCCAAGTCAAGGACAATCAGATACCTCTGGTGTTTATAGATATTGGGTCTGCTTTCAATGTGTGCCCTTTAAAGACTGCAAGCCTATTGGGATTCGGGACCTCGGATTTTCTACCATCTCGGACAATGGTGAGGGCATATGACAATGCCCGGAGAGAGGTGCAGGGGATGATAAGATTGGAACTGGTTGTGGGGCCTGTCCCTTTTATGGTGGAATTCCAAGTGCTTGATATCACGTCTAGCATTAATCTACTTCTTGGGAGACTATGGCTACACCAGGCCCGGACAGTGGCCTCCACTCTACATCAAATGCTGCGGTTCCCTTACCAAGGGGGGATAATCACAGTCAAGGGAGAAATGGCCAAAAAGAACATCAAGCCGGTATTCGGGATTGAGAAAGGAGAGGAGGTAACCTTGTCCGGTTTTTTTTTCGAGTCTGTAACCACTATCGTGGCAGAGAAGCTTGTTATCAAGCCCCCTTACTATAATCCGTTTGGCAATGTATCGGTCATTGGGATCATGGAAAAAATGAGATACTTCCCAATCATGGGGTTAGGGCAGAGACAACAAGGATAATGGAGGTCCCTCAGATTTCAAATTCCACACCACCATTCGGCCTGGGATATACCCCCAATTTGACAGATTTAGAGAAGCAAAGAGAGAAGAACCTTGCAAGAGCACTAGCTCGGAAAATGAAGCAAGAGTGGGACTTTCCTATGGCTCCTTATTTCAAGACATTAAGTGGTATGTGCATTCTAAGTGGTCATTTGTGGTATTTTCAAGTAAAGTTTGAAAAAGGTGCCCTTTTCATTTACACATACCCAAGACAAAACCGGTGAGAGGTAGTATACGTCAAGAAGCCCTTGGGATCCCAAGAACCCTGACACTTATACTCTGACTACTAGAGCAAGATGAGTGGAGAGGACCTTACCAAGGTGACTGAGGAATCCATGGAGCTGTTGAAGGATCTAAGAATCCTAGAGGCGTTGCTGACCTTACAGAAAGGAAAGATGGAGTCCCCTTGGAGTGATGGGGGATAAGGCTCAAAACTAAGCAGGATAGTGACCATTCAAGATGATGACTCGGTGACACAGGATTCTAAAGGAGATGGGGAGAGATTTAAGAGGGTGGAAGAACTGTTGAAGACCATGAAAAGAAAGGAAGATGATTGGAACTTGGACCGCTTATCATTATTCCCTCAAGCCCGGTTACCTGCTATGTTAAAAATGCCTGATATTGAGAAGTTCAATGGAATGGGATGCCCAACAACCCATTTGAAGATCTACGTGAGGATGTTGTAGCCTATGGAGATAGGACCAGAATTGATGGTTCAATTATTCCAAAGAACTTTGTCGGGAGCAGCCTTGAAATGGTTCATAACCCTAGATGAAAGCAAGGTTAGCAAATAGGATGACATCTGTAGGGTGTTTGTGAACCAGTACAGTTATAACACTGAAGTGGATGTGACCAAGAGGGATCTTGAGACAACCAAGCAAGAGGCCTAGGAGACCTTCTTTGCCTTTATCTCGAGATGGCGCGGTAAAGCGTCATTGATGGTGAATAGACCTACTGAAGAAGACCAGCTGCAAATGGTGATCAAGATTCTCCAACCAGCCTATTATGAGCGTATGGTTGGAAATTATTATGCTAACTTTAAAGCACTTATTGGGGCCGGGATACAATTAGAAGATGCTATCAACTCTGGAAGGGTCAAGGCTTCCATGGAGGTCCCTACATCAAAAAGGGGTTTTAATGTAGTTCAAGAGAAAAAGGGTGTTGAGGTGAACCACGTCGTGGTCCAGGCACCATTGCAGAATGGGTCAAAGCCCAGGGACTTCACCCCTCTCCCTATGTCTTTAGGGAAATGCTCAAGAAATGCATGGAGAAAGTCTATTGCAGCCTTTAGACCCAAGGGCTGATTTACCTCTTAGGGGAGATCCTAACAAGTTCTGCGAGTTCCATCAAATGGCTGGACACGTTACTGACAACTGTCCCCGACTCCGTCATTAGATTCAAGATATGATAGAGGGAAATGAGATAATCCTGCCAAAGCGGCCCAACACCAAGTTGAACCCACTACCTTTGCATGAAGATATTGACATGATAGAGATGGAGCCCGCATATGAACTTGGATGCTTGGTACTTGATCTTAGTAACTATGTTGATTCATACGAAGAAGTTGACATCATCACCAGATCTGGAAGAGTGGTGAGGAGGGCCCCTCTCCGCCTAGATGAACCTGAGGAAACGGCGGATCCTGAGGAAGATATGGTTGTGAAGCAATTGAAAAAGGCCCAGGCTAATATCTCGATCTGGGGTTTTGCTTGTATCTTCCAAACCATACAGAGAAAAGTGCTCCAGACTAAGAGGGTCAGGCCAACGACCTGATAGATAAGATCCACACACCTCGGCATGAAGTAATACCCGAACATGAGATGAAATGCACAAACCTCGGCATGAGGTAGCACCCAGACTAAGACGGTCAGACCAACGACCCGGTAGATAAGACAATTCTACCACCTCGGGATGAGATGATTCCCGAAAATATGGGATGAGATGATTCCCATAAACCGAGGGCCAGTCCCTTAAATCTCAGGATGAGATGATTCTTGAGAAATCTGGGATGAGATGATTCTCAGAAATCGAGGGCCAGTCCCTCAAACCTTCGGGATGAGATGATTCCCGGAGCGGAGCATGGAATGCTCCAAACCATAGCACACACCACGAGCATCAATCATTCAAATTTGGTTGATCTTGTCTTACATTGTTTTGTCCTTAATTCATAAGGACTCATCAACGAGGGGCATCTGTGAACACCCAAATTTAACCCACGGAAATTTTACAAAATGAGACTTTGTACATGTGTAGACTTGGGATCAATGAGATGATTTGGTCCAAGATTCAAGCATGATATGAATTGTAATTTAGTAGAATTAATGTATTTTGATGACATAAACCTTTATGCACTTAAATCCTAGGATTAATAAGATGATTTGGCCTTAGTATAAAACATATGATAAGGTTTATTTGCATTAAGATATATTTGGGCCTTTTTTATTTGTTTTTACCCAATAATAATGAGAAGATTTATTCTTGGGTTAGGAATGAATTTAAGGGTCCAAATGAATTATTCTCCAAAGTTTGTCCAGCCCATTAACACATTTCTTGCAGATCAATTTTAGCTCTGATTTTCGTGGAAAATCAGAGTTAATTATCATTTAATTAGATTATGTGTTTTTGGGGAATGAAGGAAATATTGGTACCTGTACTCGCCCTCAATTTGGAATTTGGTACCTGTACTGAAAATCCATGATTTTTGGTACCTGTACTACGCAAAATTCATGGTTTTTGGTACTTCCGGCATCGGAAGTACCAAAAACCATGAATTTTGCGTAGTACAGGTACCAAAAATCATAGATTTTCCCGTACGTGGGCATATCGTATGTTGACACGTGTCTCCGGTTATCTTCCGATGCCGGAAATACCAAAAACCATGAATCTTGCGTAGTACAGGTACCAAAAATCATGGATTTTCAGTACAGGTACCAAATTCCAAATTGAGGGCGAGTACAGGTACCAATATTTCCTTTATTCCGTGTTTTTGGTATGATTTTGGGTGTTAATGGGTAATCTTTTGATTATGGAATGATTTGATGGAGTGATGACCAAGTAATTGAGTGATTTTGTGTAGATTAGGGGTTGATTACGCGGTAGGATCGAATCGGGCCTCAATTAGGGGGATTGGGGGCTCGAAAAGGAAAGAACGGGTGAAACGCGGGGAGACCGACGGATATCTCGCGAAGACTGCCGGCTGCCGTCGGGCATCCTTACAAGACCGCCGGCAGTGGCGGTCATGCAGCGGATGACCGCCGGCAATGGCGGTCATCACCCTCCAGAATCCCCGATTTTTTCGATTTTGTTTCTTTTTCGAACCTACGCGGTTTTGGACCAGATTTTCGGGCATAATCTTCACCATTAATCAAGTCCACGCCCCTAGGCTCCCCAGAGCACTATAAATAGGACCCCTCACACACATTTCAGAGGGGACACAATCTTTCTCACATACACACCCATAAGCTCTTCTTGCTTGGAGAAACTCTACTTCTCCAAGCTTAGAAATATTTTCTAAGGCAGAAACTCTGGAGGATTTTCATGGAGAGCATCAAGCAGTGGTCTAGCAAGGAGGAACCAAGAAGAGGGTCAACCATAGAGCTAAGGAGTGGTAAGAAGGTGGGTGTAGAACTCGACCCATTGCAAGGAGCTAGAGGAGGGCTACATAAGGTAATCCTGAATCCTTTTTGATTGATTCGTGGTGATTGATTACTGATGCTTTTGTTGATGTAAGTGGCCGATTAGTGCCATGTTTAGAACTACGTGGCTTTAACTCCGATCACTCGGATACGTAGGTAGTCTCGGTCTCATAACGGGATGTAAGACAAGTCTTTTCCTCCCCCCTTTCTTTGTTTTCCACACTTGCATACTTGCACAAGGCGCTTTTTTCTCCTTGATTGCACAAGATTTTGGCCCAACATGGATGGGTGCCTAACACCTTCCCATCCGTGACGAACCCCCGATCCCATATCTTTGGTTCGCCATGACCATGTTGCCTAAGGAGTCATTTGAGGGTTTTTCCTAAGTTTTGTCCCTAATAAAACTTAGGTGGCGACTCCAATGATATGGGATTGACCCGAGGAAGAAGGTAAAAGGGATAAGTGAATAGGCCCAAGTGATTTTGGGTCGGGTATTCACAGTTGGCTACTCCAGTGGGGAAGTAGTGAGTTTAAGAAATCTTGTGCAATCATAGAGCTTTGTGTGTCTTTTTGTTTGTCATCATAAGTGCCCTGCATTCATGATGATTTATGTGAAGCCTTTACCGTAAGAGGGCGAGGGAAGCCAAGTCCACCACATACTTTCTTTAAGTGATGGTGGCTTGCATGAACCTGTTTCTCGATGCTTAGCAATGATGGGGATTAACTGGCCTCGGACCTCATGCGATATCCATTATCACATGTGAGTAGGTCAACCTATTCCCAAGTGATAGTCTTTTGGCCCCCAACCAGTTGTATACCCTGAGCATCTCATGCATAATGAATCAATAAGTGGTATGTGCATTCTAAGTGGTCATTTGTGGTATTTTCAAGTAAAGTGTGAAAAAGGTGCCCTTTTCATTTACACATACCCAAGACAAAACCAGTGAGAGGTAGTATACGTCAAGAACCGCGTCGGATCGAAATTTGAAACAAAATTGGAGATTTGGGCGAATCTGGGAAGTGATGACCGCCACTGCCGGCGTTCTTCTGCTGCATGACCGCCAGTGCCGACGGTCATGTGTGGATGTCCGCCGGCACCTGGCGGTCGTCGCGAGATGACCGCCCGACATTCTGCGTGTCACCCGTTCTTTCCATTTTTGAACTCCCAATCCCCCTAAATCGGCCCTGATTTGATCCTACCGCGTAATCAACCCCTAATCAATCCAGAATCACTCAATTACTTGAGTATTACTCCCCTAAATCATTCCATAACTGCTTGATTACACATTAGACGCCCATTTCAAGCAAAATTGTACCAAAAACACAATTTCTAATTAATTGGTGATTTAGCTCTGATTTTCCACGAAAATTAGAGCCAAGATTAGTCTGCAAGAAATGTGTTAGTGGGCTAAATAAACTCTGGAGAATTCATTAATTTGGGCCCTTAAACCCATCCTCAACCCAAAAATAAATCATCTCATTAAAATTGGATTAAAGATAGATGAAAGTCCCAAGTAATGAAATAAACACATTTCAGTGTAAATAAACCTTATTATATGTTTTGTCCTAAGATTAAATCATCTCATTAATCCTAGTAGTCCAATATACAAAGGTTCAAATTACTAAAATGCATTGTTTCCACTAAGATAAATTCTTAATGTGCATTACTCCTAGGATCAAATCATCTCATTAACCCTAAGTTCAAACATGTTTAAAACCTAAACTTTATGAAAAATTCGTGGGTCAAATTTGGGTGTTCACAATCTTGCTTTGAGAACCTGACTAAGAAGTGACTGTGGGAATTATTGTAGCCTCCATGCCTGCTTAGCCAACATTGCTAGGTTAAACTTGTCAGTTTGCGTAAATCGAGTCCGCTAAGCTTTTTCGATATACATAATCTAACCCATGTGAGCCAACACATCCCCTGCTTCCTCTCCTTATGGTCCCACCAAAATCGCCGAATAGCTCTCTCCATTCCATCACAGGTGCCTTTCGGAAGTCGGAAACCACTCATCACATAGGTAGGACTGCTTTGGACAACCGACTTGCTAAGTAATTCCTTTCCGGCCCTAGAAAGCGTGGACTCCTTCCACCCACTGAGCTTCTTGCATACTCTATCCCAAATAGAGCTGAAGATTGCCTTCTTTGATCGATCCACTACCATGAGAAGACCTAAATACTTCTGAAATTGGTCCACTGCCTTAATCCCCGTCCTACCTTGGACTTCAATAGCAAACTGTTCATCTATGTTTCGGTTAGAGAAAACTCTGATTTTTCAAAGTTGGTCCTCTGACCAGAAGCTTCTTCATACACTCTAATGATCTGGACAATAGTATCCACCTCTTGTCTCGTAGCTCTAGAAAAGAGAAGGCAGTCATCAGCAAAAGAAAACATGGCTAATAGGTGGAGCACCTCTCGCAACCTGTACTCCATGAATTGTCCCACGCCTTTCTGCATCCTGAATCAAAGCTGAAAATCCTTCGGCGCATAACAAGAATAAGTAAGGAGATAAAGGATCCCCTTGACTTAGTCCACGTTTTGGACTAAAACTGGAGCTAGGAACCCCGTTAATCAAGATAGAATATGAAACAGATGAAATACAACTCATGATTAACGAAATCCATTTCTCACGAAAACCTAGCTTATGCATCATTCTCTCCAAAAAAGACCACTCCACTCTATCATAAGCCTTACTCATATCCATTTTAAGTCCCAGTGTTCCTTTTCTCCCTCGTTTCTTTTGCCTCATATAATGAAAAATTTCAAAGGCTAACACGGCATTGTTTGTAATTAGACGACCAGGGACAAAAGCACTTTGGTTAAGACTTATAATCATGGAAGAACCTCTTTGAGTCTATTGGCTAGGACTTTGGCTATGATTTTGTAAAAGACATTGCACAGACTTAGGGGACGATACTGACCACATGACTCGGGGTTTGACACTTTAGGAATAAGAACAATAAAAGTTGAATTAAAATTGGGAAAACTACTATTACTACGCAAAAGAGAAAGGATTATGCTACTTATATTTGGCCCTAAGATTTCCCAAAAGTGTTGGTACAACTGGGCAGACATACCGTCAGGACCAGGGGTCTTGGTAGGGTGCATTTGCTTGAGAGCTGCTACTATTTCCTCCTTGGTAAACTCGTGCATCAAATCCGCATTCATCAGCCCTGTAACTCTCTCCTACACACACTCCAAAACACAATCAACCCTACTGCTCTCGGAAGATGTAAATAGATTTTGGAAGTAGTCAACTAAGGTAGCCTCAATCTCCACTGGTTTCATGCACCAATTTCCATTCTCATCTTTCAGTCGCTTTATGGAATTTCATTTCTTTCACTGGGTTGCTTTTCCAAGTAAGAAACGGGTATTGCGGTCCCCCTCCTTTAACCATGCAGCCCGTGAGCGTTGTGCCCACGTAATCTCCTCCGTCTTGATGAGGTCATTCACCGCCACCCCAATTTTTTTTATTTCAGCCTCGGTTTCAGGTGTTACAGGTAGAGCTTGTAGAACATCTAGTCGTTTGCAGAAGCTTCGAAGTTTTTGGTTGACCTTCCCAAATTCCTACTCATTCCATTCAGTGAACCGCATAGCACAAAAATCTAACCGGGGTATTGTTGTATTAGTGCTAGTCGCATAATGCGAGGTCCATGCATCCTCAATAATTGCCCGAAAAATTCTTTTTGCAACCACAAATTTTCGAACCTGAAAGGTTTGGCTTTCTCCCGCTGAAATGGACTAGTACCATATTTCTCACGCACCAAGAGAGGGGAATGGTCTGAAAACTTCCTTGAGAGATTGATAAGCACATGTGACGGGAATAAGGAACACCATGCCTCATTCGCCACCCCTCTGTCCAACCGTTCCCTAATCCTCGTGTCCTCATCATGGTTGTTATTCCATGTGAAAATATTGCCTTGGTAACCAATGTCCCTTAATCCACAGACCTGTAATGCCTCCCGAAAGGCGTCCATGCATCTGAAATCACGTTGTCTCTAGGGGTGGCAAAATGGGTGTCCATGGGTACCCATGGGTTGGGTCATAATGGGTCATACCCATTTATACCCATTTATCCATTTATGATCCATTAAAAAATTTAAATGGATACCCAAACCCATTTAAACCCATTTAATGTGGGTTACCCATTTATCCATTTAGACCCATTTAATGTGGGTGTACCTATTTACTCATATAATATTAAGATTTAATATATATTTTTAAAATTTGTATCATAAATTTTTTAACTTTATGAATATTAATCCGACCTAGTTATTAACCCGGCATAGCCAATACGAGCCTAACTAGGCGCGAACGAGATGTGTTCGGTCTGGTTTAAATTGGCCCATATGAGCCCAACTAGGTCTGTATGGTTTGGACTATGTTGGACCCAACTAGGCCCATATAGGGCCCATATAGGCCCACATCTGGCCCAACTAGGCCCATATGGGGCGGGCCGGGACGGGCCCAAATAGGCCCACCCGAGCAAAATCGGGCCCATATTGGTTGGGCCGGGATGGGCCCAATAGGCCCAATTAGGCCCAAATGGGTTGGCCCATCTAGGCCCATGTGGATAATTGAATTAGATTACTAACATATGGGTTCATGGATATCCATTACCCAACCCATATAAACCCACTATTTTATGGGTTAGATGGATAAATTATCCAATTAGACCCATATAAAATTGTACTGACCCATTTATACCCATTACCCATTTATCTATGGGTTAAATGGGTAACATTGGGTACCCAACCCATTTTGCCACCTCTAGTTGTCTCCCACCCTCCTTCTCATACGAATAAAGTATTTCATTGAAATCCCCCAATACAAGCTACGGGAGTGATGCGTTGCCATATAACTATTTTAGAAGATCCCAGGTTCGATGTTTGTTTTGGCTCTCCGGCTACCCATAAATACCTGTGAGTCTCCACTCATCATCCACCTCCTCTGAAAGCGTTACTTTAACATCCATATGGTGAGTTGACATACTACTTAGAGTGACCTCCCATATGTCCTTCCAGAGTAATATGAGTCCACCGCTCATACTGTTACCCCCACCCTCACAATCTACCACCAATATGTTTGGAAACCTTAACCTGTTCTTGGTTCTTGAACCTCATTATTCTTCAACCTAGTCTTAGAAAGAAAGACTAGGGTTGGAGAGTCAAGCTGCAATTGCTTGACGAGGTTATTCTCTGCTTGTGGACTCCCCAATCCACGGCATTTCCATGCCATTAACTTCATTGCGCCTGCAGCCTCGGCCAATCCCGTTGGATAATTAATATTTCTTGCCTGCTTCTACCTCTCCCTTTGACTTCTTACCAACCCCTTCCCACACCATCTCCTCCCCAAACTCACCATTGGACTTGCACTTTCCCAGTTCATCCCCTTGTCTCGAACTAATAACAGGTAATCCTTCACGGGCTAGCCTCTTCCATCTTCTACCTGTCAGTTCACCACCACTCTGACAATCTGAACTTTACTCCCCTTCCCCTCTCACCTTCGTGTGAACAGAGCTCGAGTCTACAGCAGGGGACCCCCTGGAAACCACACTCTCCACCTCCTCCATTAGTTGTAGTGGGTCTGATATGCTTGTTGCCACGGGTTTGGGCCTCGTTGAGCTGCCCCTTCGCTTCCCGCCTTCCTTTTGGAGCTTTCCTTTACCTCTTTTGGCGCTACTACCTTCAGCCAATCCTGAGGAAAACATGAGTTGGAGAGGAATGTGTGTGCAGGATTCCTCTTGAACAACTGGTTCATGGTTCCTTTCTACATCCTTATCCAGCGGTGTGACCCTGGTTGAAGGCATCGTTGTGACCAAAGGATGACTGTCCTCAAGTTGTAGCTCCCTATTCACTCCAATAGACTGGCTCTGTCCCTGGGCATCCACCACAGATAAGTTCAATACTCGGTCCAACTGGAGAGAAAGTTGTTCTTTGGCCATAGTACCCCGTGTTGTGTGTTCACCAGTCTCCTATAGTTTGCCCCTTCTTATTCGCACCACCACTCCTATCAACAATGTTTGTCCCCATGGATGCCTCCTGACGGATGCTATATGGCTTTAGAGGGGATGCGCAGAGCCACTCATCAAAACTGGTATTCTCCTCATCGTCGGAGTCCTCACCTCTACATTCACACTCTTTCAAGTCATGGCCTAATTTTCCACATAAGTAGCAGAAGTTTGGAATTCCTTCATACCGGTAGACAACTTCAACAATTGTTCCTCTCTCCTTCCTAATGGAAAGTGACTTGCGGAGAGGTTTCTCCACATTCAATAGCACATTAGCCCAAATGAACTTACTCCACCGTTGCTCACCCTTCTCATCAAAACACAAAAAACTGCCAGTCTTGGATGGAATATTACGCACGTTGTTGGTCGTCCTGTGATTCAAGGGAATGTCATACATCTGGATCCAAACAGGCGCCTCCTCCAAAGTAACTTGAGAAAGAACCTCATCGCCAGTTATCGCCTTAAGGACAACCAACTGTTTCTCAAAGAACCAGGGTTTTCCGGCATCCAGGACATTCTGCCGATCTCCCCTGCTGAAAAAATTTAATAGAAACAAATTTCTATTCATTTGTTCCACATCCATCCCCTTAACCGGGTTCCACACCTTCCGCATCATCGTAGCAAACGCCTGAGGGTTTACGTGTTTTAAACCCAGAACCTTGCCCAGCAAACAAAAACTGGTTGCCCCATGGTTCACCTAGATCCTCCTCCAAAATAAGAAAATCATCATCTTCCTCCCCCTGTCCTGCCTCATGATGTCGCGATGATTCCCCTACCTCCCTACCATTATTCATACTCTGAGCCATCCAAGCAGACAGCTGAGAGGTCTACGATACCAGAGAGGAAAAATGATAGCAGTTTTAAATTCAGGATGGCCCTAACAAGAACACCCCTAACGTGATTAGTACACCCAACACCTGTTGTGACCTGCACACATCGAAAATAGAGACATAAGAAACGACAACGAAAAAACACACTCAACAAAGAGAAACAACACGAAATAACACAATAGACACAACAGAGGACTGAATGAAGACGAGAACAACACAGAGGAAACCAGAGAACCTAGACACAAAGAAATAGGGCAGAAAGAATACACTTCAAGGCTATAGACACACACGATTCACAATAAAAAATGACACGACACATAATAGGCTGCTATACACAATACGTAAGGAAACATGAAACCAACCACCGGAGAGACTCATACAAGATGAGAATAGAAAACCTAGATGATCATTCAGCCCCAGATCCAGAAACCCTAGAGAAACCCTAAAATGAAACCCTAGCATGCGGAGAGGGAGAGAAGAAAACCAGGTCTAGGAGAATGTACTATTACTATTACTTGTTAATTTTGTATAAAGGATGATTTTGATTTTAAGTCAAATGTTGAAAAGTGAAAAACACTCAGGAAAGAGCATTTTTTTCTAGGACTAAAGCATTTTCTCATCCTTGTATTACACATATAAATTTTGAAGTTATCACTTTGTTAGAATTTAATTAGATTTCATTCTTCCGTCCACCCTATTTTGCCTATTTCTGGTATGTTTAATATAGTTACATAACTCATGAGCTTCTGACAAACCTCTTACCTCAAAAAGATTCAGAACATCCCTGTTCAAAATGTTAAAGCTGCATTCTTAAATGCAATAAGTCATGGGTAGTGAATAGCTAAATCTTTTCTCTTTTATTCTAAGTTCACCAAGTTCATCGGGTTTGGGCAAGATCTCAAAGATTTATCTTGTTCTGTTCGGGCAACTCCAGGTGGTGAAAGGTTGGCCTCCAACAGGCCTTTGGAGCAAACTGACAACGGGCCTCTAGGAGAATTCGAGAAGCGGAGGGGGGTGGTGCAGGGCACGCAGCCAGTGAACGGAACTGTCGAGAGTTCAATCTCTCAGTATCACTCAGCAAAAATAAGGGTCATGGGCTGGGTGAGAGTAGCTTTTGTCTACTAGTCTACACCTTTTTCTTTATCTTTTGGAGCTTTAGCTCATAATCTCCGTCTGAATTTCGAGCCTTTTTGTTTATGTATGGGGTATTATGTTGTTTTAGTGAAATCTTTTTATGGGCTCTGGCTGAAGCCTTTGTTTGCTGCGTGTGTGCGATTACGGTGTCGGGTGACAGGTATGCAACCTCTTGGTTCATTAATTTTTTTGCTATTGTATTTGTGGCTTTCAGTCTTGTTTTGCAGGTAAAGCTTTGTGAGAATTTTTCTTTATTTGCTTCGTTTTTTAGTGTTGTTGACTTTTGGGACAAATTTGTATTGGCAAATTTGTGATGGGTGGTGCATTCTGCCTTTCTGCAGAATCCTTTTCCTTTGAAGATCATTATCTTAATCCCATAATTAGCCAGTGGTGTATATGACCACAATCTCGTTTTGGAAAATTTTTTTTAAGTTTAATTAACTCAAATGTTATATGTTTGTTCGTATGTAAATCGGGTAAATGCATATTTTAGGGTCCGTACTATTCTAATTGTCTTTTTAGGGGTCTGTACTATTTTTCGGCACTTTTATATACTTATATATTGTTCCTTTTAGGAGTCTTGGTCAGCCCTCCATCTTACATGGATTGCCGGATGGAAGGTTCCCTAAACAAGTTATATTTTTTTATGAAACGTGCTGAATGTTCGTCGCAAAATGTGCTGCAAGTATACAGCGTTGCTGTAGTAAACAAGGTCGAATCGCAGGGACTGCAGAAACAACACTGTCCTTAGGATCTTAGTTGATTAGATTAATAATAACAAATAAAATAAATAGAAATCATGATGAGAGAATTATAAAAAATAAATATCAGAAAGTGAAGGTGTAAATAAGAGAAAACGCAATTGGATGGGAAACCTAGGTTGTCCGGGGTTCACTATTGCCTAGCTGTTCAACAATAATTCAATAACTTGGTAGTAAATTCGTCCACTTTGAAGGGCTACCTAGCCTAAGTTGCCTACAATTATTGTCACATGTAATTGTAAACCTACCCTAGTTCTGGAACAACCTGCTTTCGTCAGTGAAGCTCTTTCCTAGGGCACATTGTCGCTGTGCCAGGCGTTGTTACCCTCAACTAACCCTAAAGTCTTTTTTGACGATCAGTAGGGGTAGAGGCTTGATATAGAATGGTCTGAGTTCCTAGATCCTCCATTAGGTACATCATTAAGGCGTCTAAGAAGTGTTTGAGGGTGATCAAGCCGCAGACACTGTTAAGCACCCTATATCAAATCAAAGCATAACGAATAAGACAAACAAGTCTGAATTATTGAATAAACATCAAGAACAGTAGCTACATCTGATAAACCTAGATAAAAGAAATTAGTTCATGCAGAAGAAAATAAAAGAAGATAGAGAAGTCGACATCTCTACAAAAGAAAATATAAAAAGTCGACTAAAGCTCCACTCTTCTTCTCTGCCAATTCCTCACATTTTTTGCTCCTCCAAAAGCTATCAATTTCGTCCAGAAAAGAGATGCTTTTATATCTAGAGTTAAATTCCCAAAATAGTAGGATTTGGAATTAAATTCCTAGACTTTAGCTTCAAGAATTCTTCTCTAAATAAACTTTCAGATCTTCTTTCCTTGTTGGGAGTGTCTAGATGCATCCCCTCTTAAATACTCCTGGAAATTAGGCGCAAACCCTAGTAAAAATAGGATCTTCACGCTAGTGCCACTGCAGGGGCGCTGTCAGGCATCCGATTTGTACTGGAACAAGGCACTTTGCAGCGCCTCTTTAGTTTTGGGCCAAAATCGTCAAATCTCCTCTAAAGAAAAAAATTCTCTGGAAGGAAAAGGTTTAAGAGCAGATATTTTGTAACAGCGGTGCTGCTAGGCAATTGGTCCAGTTTCTTCAACAGTGGCGCTGCTAACCCAAAAATCACCAAATAAGCTCCAAATTGCGCCTAATTGCACCTAAAAGCATCCAAAGGTAAGGAAAGATGGATTTGGCATGAAAAGAAGTGAATTTACATCTAAATAATGATGAATGTAAGGCCAAAAGACGACAGTGTGCGCTGTAAAAAGTATGTAATTTCATGCACATCAAATTCCCCCAAACTTGAATCTTTGCTTGTCCTCAAGCAAAAATACAAATTAGAACATAGAGAAAAATGATGCTGCAGGAAATTTCAAGTGCTTTCTCAAATTAAACACATCAACAGCACCTGTCACGCATGCGACAGTGCTCACTGGTCAATATCCTGTATATCCTTTTGAAAGAAATATTATCAGCTCCAATCCAGCAAAGTTAGCAAATACAAAGATGAACAAAAGAAAACAGCAAGTAACCATTAACCACCAAAGTTTCTCATGCCAATATGATAAGTTAAGTACCAGGGCCAAAAACTGCTATTTCATAAGCCGACTCAAATTTTCAATCTCCACTAATGATCATCAAGGCATAAATAAGGATCAACAGGTCTTTCTTGGTCTTGTAATGGGGATAGGTTAGGCTACCAAAGAAAGGAAAAATAGATAGGCTAATAACAACTGCTAAACTTCCAAAATTCTAACTTAGAAAACCTAGAATTCTGGAGCACAATTTTATTATAGGAGATAATGTGAGCAAAAGATTTTCAAGGGAGTATAATGGGTACCTCTTTTCACTTTTGATTTTAATTTTTCACTTTTTTTTCTTGTACCCTATTTATAAAACCCCCTTGATCTTACGATCAGTACAATACCATTCTCCATGTCATTGAATGGCCAAACTCCATTCAACAATTTCGACATACTCCACCTTTTTCACCTAGCAGCGACCCTGCCACAACACTGTCATCTTGAGAATAGAACTGGGAAAGCAAGCAGACAGGGTCGGGCTAAAATTCATAGAACAGTGTGCTTTAAAAGCACTATGATGGTCATGCAAGGCTCAAAAAGCTAAGATGTGATGATGTGGGTAATAACAAAGAAAATCGACCATCAACCTAGGCTCAAACAGGGTTGTCAAGTAAAATAATGATATAGGTAAGATAAAGTGAAATTAAGCTCATCAAACAATGCCTATATCACATCCTCAAGTATGCCAAGATGATAAAAATTTCGCCTCAAAAGAAAAATAAGAGTCGGTTCTAAAATAGTCAACAGTAGGTACTGCCCAATTTAAAGGAAAAAAGATTGGGCCTAGGCATGATGATGTGGGTAATATCAAAGAAAATCGACCATCAACCTAGGCTCAAATAGGGTTTTCAAGTGAAATAAAGATATAGGTAAGACAAAGTGAAATTAAGCTCATCAAACAATGCCTATATCACATCCTCAAGTATGCCAAGATGATAAAAATTTTGCCTCAAAAGAAAAATAAGAGTCGGTTCTAAAATAGTCAATAGTAGGTACTGTCCAATTTAAAGGAAAAAGATTGGCACTTGTTACCTTGATGGGGCATGATTACTATACTGATTTCGATTTCACACCCTGCACAAACTAAACTTAGCTAAAAAGGAGCAAAATTCGAATTTAAGTACAATTAAAAATAAGCAGGAATCGAAACAGCAAGTAAGTAGTGGCGCTGTCAGTGTGCTGCATCAGCGAATAAGACGAGAAAACGCATATAAAGTCCAGCAGCACACACAACACAAGTCAATTGGCCATAATAAAAAGAATGCAAATGTAGAACATACAAAGAAATGCTAATTTTTGCCTCCCGCAAACTTAAATTTCACAGTGTCCTCACTAGGGCAGAAATAGAGCACAAAACACATAAAAATAGAAACATAACAAAAAGGGAGGGACTCCCCCAAACTTGCAACGAAACGTGAGATGCAAATCATGAAAATGCATGGATGCAGGGGTACAGTGGGCATTTAGCAAACCACAGTAATATAAAACACGTCATGACACACAGTGCTTGCTGACAAAATTAAAATGCAAGAGAAAGGATAAGAATGCTTCTCCGTTTGCCGAATTCGGTGTGTTGCACTAGCGGTGCCGTTGCTTCCCATCACAGTGCCCCTGTTTTTTTGGTTTTCTGATTTTTCTATTTTTTATGGCTGCAAAAACAACAACAAAAACAAAAAACAAAAATAAAACTAATGGGATGTACTGAAAATAATAAAACTCACCTCGGGATGCCTCCCGAGCAGCGCTTCTTTAACGTCTTGTAGTTGGACATCATGTTGATTACTCTCGAGCAGGCACTGTTTGCGAACCTGTCACAAGAAAACCAAACAAAAAACTAACAAAAAAAGCCTAATCAATCTCAAAACTAAGTAGTATTCTTTGGAAGCAGTCCCCGACAACGGTGCAAAAAACTTGTTCGTCGCAAAACGTGCTGCAAGCATACAACGTTGCTGTAGTAAACATGGTCGAATCATAGGGACTGTAGAAACAATACTGTCCTTAGGATATTAATTGATTAGACAAATAATAACAAATAAAACAAATAAAAATCGTGATGAGAGAATTATATAAAATAAATATCAAAAAGTGAAGGTGTAAATAAGAGAAAACGCAATTGGATGGGAGCCTAGGTTGTCCGGGGTTCACTACTGCCTAGCTGTTTAACAATAATTCAATAACTTGGTAGTAAATTCGTCCACTTTGAAGGGCTACCTAGCCTAAGTTGTCTATAATTACTGTCACATGTAATTGTAACCCTACCCTAGTTCTGGAACAACCTGCTTTCGTCAGTGAAGCTCTTTCCTAGAGCGCAGTGTTGCTGTGCCAGGCACTGTTATCCTCAACTAACCCTAAAGTCTCTTTCGATGATCAGTAGGGGTAGAGGCTTGATATAGAATGGTCTGAGTTCTTAGTTTCTCCGTTAGGTGCGTCACTAAGGCGTCTAAGAAGTGTTTGAGGGTGATCAAGCCGCAGACACTGTTAAGCACCCTATATCAAATCAAAGTATAACGAATAAAAGAAACAAGTCTGAATTATTGAGTAAAAGTCAAGAACAGTTGCTACATCTTATAAACCTAGACAAAAGAAATTAGTTCATGCAAAAGAAAATAAAAGAAGATAGAGAAGTCGACATCTCTACAAAAGAAAATATAAAAAGTCGATTGAAGCTCCACTCTTCTTCTCTACCAATTCCTCACATTTTTGCTCCTCCAAAAGCTGTCAATTTCATCTAGAAAAGAGATGCTTTTATATCTAGGGTTAAATTCCCAAAATAGTAGGATTTGGAATTAAATTCCTAGACTTTAGCTTCAAGAATTCCTCTTTAAATAAACTTTCAGATCTTCTTTCCTTGTTGGGAGTGTCTAGAAGCATCTCCTCTTAAATACTCCCGAAAATTAGGCGCAAACCCTAGTAAAAATAGGATCTTGACGCCAGTGCCACTGCAGGGGCGCTGTTAGGCATCCGATTTGTACTGGAACAGGGCACTTTGCACCGCCTCTTTAGTTTTGGGCCAAAATCGTCAAATTTCCTACAAAGCGAAAAATTCTCTGGAAGGAAAAGGTTTAAGAGCAGATATTTTGTAATAGCGGCGCTGCTAGGCAATTGGTCCAGTTTCTTCAATAGTGGCGCTGCTAACCCAAAAATCACCAAATAAGCTCCAAATTGCGCCAAATTGCACCTGAAAGCATCCAAGGGTAAGGAAAGATAGATTTGGCATGAAAAGAAGTGAATTTATATCCAAATGCATGAATTAATCATGAATGTAAGGCCAAAAACGATAGTGTACGATGTAAAAAGCATGTAATTTCATGCACATTAGCGAACGCTTGTTATATACACGCTGCCAATAGTGCATGTGGACCCATTTTCAATTTTTTTCCAAAATTTTTTTTTTTTTTTGATGTTATAGATTCATCTTCTCTATACTTAACAAATTCATTAAACCAAATTGAAAATGAAATCTTCTAAATCAACCACATGCCACGATTACTAAGAGCGGTAAATTCTAAATTCCCTTAAGCCAGTCTCAAGATAATTTGAGAAACATGTTTAAGGATGGAGAAGAAGAAGGAAACTATGTGAAAGGCATACAGATTTTTTCACAAAGCAGCAAAATTAAGCAACAAAAATAAATAAAAAACACAACTGGTTTTACAGGTAGAATGTGTGAAGAAAAGAAAAAGGAGAACAACCCCTCAACTGCATTGCAGGTCGTCATCGAGAGCAGCACTGCTTGCCGGAGCGGAGAAGCCGGATGCACACAGATCTCGCTTGATCTGAGATGGATTCATCCAGATGTTTCGAGCCCTTCAAAGTCCTCTCTCAGACATGCATTTGCCTAAGCCAAAGCCGCCATCGCCACTTCTTCTTCTCTATCGCCAACAACCCCAGCTTGTGGGAGGTGAACTGTCGCTGCCGAGTAAAGCAACAGCCAAGGGAGAGCTGTGGAGAAGAGAAACAGTGGACAAAACCCTTCGCCACCATAACCACCTCGCATCGCTGGAGATAAGTCGCAATTGGTCCTCGACCCTCGTGCAAACCTCCATGCGTGGCTAGATAAGATTCCAAGGTTGTGTGGATTTCGATTGATTTTGTTGCTAAATTAATTCGATTAGTAAGGTCAACTTGGGGTTGAGCAAGGTGTAAGTTTCCGGCACATGCAATTGACACTCAAAAGCAAGCAAAATACGCAGCGGAAAAACTGGAAACAACATAGGAACACATGTGAAGCGTATAAACCGAATAACAAAAATTTCGTACCTGAAAGGTTAGGATCTTCCACCTAACTGAAGTGTCGGAATCAGCAAGAGCAAGACAAGGTATCCCGCCCCTCTACGGTATCCACACAAACCGTGATCAAGTCGGAATGGTCACACGATCTCCAACTTCAAGCCCTCCCGAACTGGTGTGCTAGCAACAGGATTTTCGGGAGCTTTGTGTGGTGTCTCTCTTCTTTCTCAAAGAAGGGTATGTGTGTGTTTTACTCTCAAAACTCAGAAGCTCTCAAGACACTCTCAATGATGCTTTGAAAAACTGAATGAATATGAGAGAGAGGAGCAAAAAAATCTGATCACTAAGGCACTCAACCCACTCACACATAATGCCATTAGGTTAATAGCAAAATGGCCAACATAGTGGACCAAAGGTGATGACCCTCATCACTAATATCTCCCACTAACATAATCAGATTACAACACACCACATCACCATCTCTAATCAATAATTCAGAAAATTATTGATCCAAAATGACCCTGGTCCAACCACAGTCCAACCACAAACTGGTCCAACCACGGTTCAACCACCTGCTCGAATTAACGGTTCTATGTGTGTGACCCTGTAGGCACTTGTAACGTCCGGCAATAATTGTAAAATCTCATTTTACAATTATAAGCAAAGAGCAGCGTCTAGCAACACAACATTGCTACCCGAACAACAAGATCAGTACTGATTCAAAATGCCTCGCAAACATGTCATCGTCCCTTCGTCCCATTATCAAGATTAAACCGAGACATGGAATATGTCAATCTCGTATATGTTTAATCTCGGTTTCTTGATCCTCGAGTTAACTGTGTAAAACGGATACCAATGATATCACCATATCATAATCCGAGCACGGTCGTGCAATTACAGTTCAACTCTATCAAGAAACCATCCGATAATATACCTGTTATATGGGTTGGACGAATCCCCTCTGGATCATACAAAACCCACTACACACTTATCATATACCCAATGATTACCCTTAAGTCCACCCAGTTACGAATGACTAGAAATAATATCAAAGTATATGACTCACATGTTGGGAACCTTGACGATCTCAGGTCTAAGGACAATACATATAAGAATCGCTATCGACAAACATATAACGCTCCATGTAGCATTCTTATGTGGGTCGGTCCAGTCCACAAGTTCTCTAACTTGTACCCGTATGTAGAATTCATATCACATATAAATTCTCAACATACGCTAGTCTTAACTTATTATTACAACCCATCCATAATAATAATCGACTAGGGACATTTAAGAATATATAAATATTCTAGGGTTATAAATATGTGCAAGCGTTTATCTCATAAATGATATTTATTGGAATAACCTTAATGTATATACACGACTATATATGATCATCCATTGATTGGCTTTTGGGCATATTACTAACAATCTCTCACTTGCACTAAAGCCAATCATCCATGTATCTAATACCAATGGATGTAGCATGACCATCATGCTTCCGCTGTGTGAGAGGCTCAGTCAAAAGATCTTCTACATAGTTCTCAAACAGAACTTAGTACAACCTAAGTTGTAGGGTCGGCAACTGTTTCTTGCTTGGAACTCTTCCAGCAAATAGTGCCACCTCCAAGACAAAAACACATAACCTTGATTGCGATCTAAAATCATCCCTGTCAGTTTGGAAGCTAGCATCTTTGTAACACTTTACAACAAGCCCATCAATGCTTCTGTAAACCAAGAATGCATCCTTAGTGCTTCTGAAGTACTTAAGGATATTTAACCGCTGTCTAGTGACTTTCACCGGGATCAGGGCATCTGCTTGTGACAGTCAAAGCATAATCGACATCCGATCTAGTACATAGCATGGCATACATGATAGATCCTATTGCAGAAGCATAAGGAATCTAACTTATCAACTCTCTCTTCTTAGATGTACTAGGACATTGACTCTTTGAGAGAGATATGCCATGTGACATGAGCAATAAACCCTTCTTGGAATCTTGCATGCTAAACCTCTTTAGCACCTTGTCAATATACGTACTCTGACTTAGCCCGAGAAGCCTTTTGGATCTATCTCTATAGATCTTTATGCCTAACACTTAGGCAGCTCCTCTTAAGTCCTTCATTGAGAAATTCTTTCTAACCAATTCTTTACAGACTGTAGTGTCGGAACATCATTCTCAATGAGTAGAATGTCGTCAACATACAACAACAAGAAAACAACAGTGCTCCCACTAACCTTCTTGTAAACACATGGTTCATCTTCATTTTTTATGAAACCAAACTCTTTGATTACATCGTTAAAACGAAGATTCCAACTCCTTGTAGCTTGCTTTAGTCCACAAATGGACCTTTGCAACTTGCATACCATATCTTATAGTCATGGTATAAAGCTATAGCCAATAGAATCCGGATGGATTTAACTATGGCGACTGGTGAGAAGGTTTCATCATAGTCAATACCATGAACTTGCTTGAAACCTTTTGCAACCAATTGCCCTTTAAAGGTAATCACATTACCATCCATGTCGGTCTTTCACAAAGACCCATTTGCACCCTATAGGTTTTACCCCTTCAGGTGGATCAACCAAGGTATATACCTTGTTTTCATACATGGATTCCATTTCCGAATTCATGGCTTCTAGCCACTTCTTGGAGTCCAGACCTGTAATGGCCAGCTGATAGGAAGTGGGCTCTTCCTCATCTATGAGCATCACATCTCCAATATGAGTCATAAGAAATCCATATCTCTCAGGCTCATACCAAGTCCTATCCAACCTACGCGGTCCATGTGTTTCAGGCACAGAATTCTCACCCACAACAACTTGTGGTTCCTGCCCTTATTCCATCTCAGCCTCTATATCTCGAACTTCTTCGAGTTATATTTTCCTCCCACTGATTCTTCTAGAAATAAACTTTCTTTCTAGAAAAATAGCAGTCCGAGCAACAAACACTTTGTGCTCTAAAGGATTATAGAAATAATACCCTTTAAGGTATCATATAAAAGGCACTTGTCGGATTTAAGGCCGAGTTTATCTGATGCTTCACATCTTACGTAAGCCTCACAACCCCAAATCCTAATAAAAGACAAATTGGGACGCTTCCCAGTCCATATCTCATATGGTGTCTTTTTGACCGATTTAGATGGAACATGGTTAAGTGTAAATGCAGCACTCAATAATGCATGTCCCTAAAAGGAAGAAGAAAGGTCAGCTTGACTGATCATAGAACGAACCATGTCTAACAAGGTCCTGTTCCTCCTATCGAATACACCATTCCATTGAGGCGTACCCGGTGGAGTAAGTTGTGATACTATACCACAACCCTTTAGATGATCAAGAAACTCCTCAGATCGAAGCATCTTAATACTTTTCCGAGTTGATTCTGTACTTCATTCTTGAATTCTTTGAACTTTTCAAAGGATTTTGACTTGTGTCTCATAAGGTACACATAGCCATATCTACTGAAATCATCAGTAAATGTAATGAAGTATTGAAATCCACCTCTAGTTTGTGTCGATATAGGTTCCCATACATCAGTATGTATAAGGCCTAACAAGTCCGAAGCCCTTTCACCTTTACCGATAAAAGGAGCCTTCGTCATTTTGCCTAATAAACATGACTCACATGTCTCAAATGATTCAAAATCAAATGAGTCTAAAATTCCATCCTTATGGAGTTTTAGAAATACGAGTCTCGTTTATATTGCCCAAACGACTATGCCAAAGATAGGTTTCACTAGAATCATTCATTCAAACATTCTTCGTATTAACGTTATAGACAGGCGTTTCTAGGTTTAGAACATACAAACCATCGTTTAAAATGCACCACCATAATAAATTTTCATTGAAATAAATAGAACAACAATTGTTCTTTATTACAAATGAAAAACCTTTCTTGTCCATACAAGACACAGAAATCAAATTCCTGCTTATGGTAGCTACATAATAACAATTGTCCAGTTCTAAAACCATAACACTCGGTAAGGATAGATAGTAAGTCCCTACGGCTAATGTAGCAACTCTTGCTGCAATTCCGACG
>JAKUCV010001508.1:0-27434 GCA_028386065.3 Turnera subulata | reverse complement strand
CACTCTAGGAAACTATTCCTATTCATCTTGTCCTTCTCAAGGACCGATCGCAATGATAATGTGCTAGTGTTTTGTGCCATGGTAACTCTACAACAATGATCAACTCACACAAATAATAGTCATGTATACAAAATCATTTAACAAGGAATTCTATTAAATGATACTCCTACTATGAATCAAAAGAATGACAACAAGTAGGCCAAGATCCATATTCCACTACAATATAAGTCAGCTTTGGCTGATCACCTACATCATAGCTATTTAGGTAGACAACTCTTGTCAATTACATCTCATGTAACTCTTGGATGGTTGAGTGAACAACACTTTGTCCATATCTATCTCATAGTCATTACTCAACCCTTGCCTCTAAGCCCTTAATCCTATTAAGAAGACTTAGTTAAGTCCAAACCCGCAATAAGCAATCGAGATATTACAATTATCTACTCGCACCTTACTAGGATAAACATTGGCACCTTGCTTGGGCAAAACCTACCAGTTGTTGATCTTAGTCTTGATGAGTGCTTATCATGGAAGGCAACTAAGAACTTAATATTTCATCAACATATGTTCATACATCACATGCATATAATCAACAAATCATACATTGATGTTATGTAAATTTGGAAACCAAAATACATGTGAATATCGTTGTCTTGAGAATCTGATTCTCCCAACTACTTGGCAGCACTTAGTATTTTGGCATATCCAGAGCTGTAGAGCTTGGATGTGTGCAAACTTGGTGTCCCTGGAAAGCTAAGAAGTAGGGCTACAACTTTGCTGTTCAAGCCAGATACCAATTCGGCCTCCTTCTTCCACGAATTGGCAGTTGAAGTTACTGGGTTCCACAACATCGATGTTGAACCCTTCAACATCGATGTTTGGAGTTTGCGAATATGCAAAACATCGATGTTGACACTCAAATATCGATGTTGGAGGTTGTCGAACCCTCAAAACATCGATGTTGACCATCAAACATCGATGTTGGAGGTTTCCGAACCCTCAAAACATCGATGTTGACCATCAAACATCGATGTTGGAGGTTGCCGAGTGCATAGAACATCGATGTTAACACTTAAACATCGATGTTTGAGTACTTGAACTCCAAACTATTTGGTAGTAGCTCAAGAACATCGATGTTGAACACTTAAACATCGATGTTTTGAGTACTTGAACTCCAAACTATTTGGTAGTAGCTCAAGAACATCGATGTTGAACACTTAAACATCGATGTTTTGAGTACTTGAAAGTTCAAGATTTTGGCAATAGCATTATAACATCGATGTTGACCTTAAACATCGATGTTTGAACTTCTGGAACTCAATAACATCGATGTTGGAACTTGAACATCGATGTTATTTGAATTCTGGAACTTCAAACCAATTTGGCCGAGCTCAAATAACATCGATGTTGTAACTCTTAACATCGATGTTGTTGAGTGTTTGCAAGAGAACATCGATGTTGGTCACACAACATCGATGTTGTGAAGATTTGGCCGAGGCTACACTTCATTAGAACATCGATGTTTGTCACACAACATCGATGTTATGAAGGTTCGGCCAAAGCTAAACTCATGCCAACATCGATGTTGGTCACACCAACATCGATGCTGTGGCCTAGATGTACTAGAACGACAATCGTTCGATACACAAACCGACACTCGATTTTTCTTAGTCGAACTCTTCGACTTACAACCATGAACTTCTTGATTGAAATCTCATACCAATCAAGTGCTTGTTGTCAAAACATTTTTGACAAATCAACATCAACAACATATATATCACATATACATAATTGAATACAATATAACATGATTATGCTTTATCACATAGAACATATCATGTATATATACCAAAAACATATCAAACATATGCATATATTTGCATGGCAAATCACATATACCAAAACAAATTCAGCATATCACACATATGCAAGCATATCATATATACTAAAAAGAATTCCAGCATATCACATATACCTAAACAAGTTCAAGCTACATCACATGTAACATATGAACATGAATTCAGTTTAGAGCTTCACAAGAGGCTCCGCTACCACTGTAAGTTTCTGGAAATGCAATTGACACTCAAAAGCAAGCAAAATACGCAGTGGAAAAACCAGAAACAACATAGGAACACATGTGAAGCGTATAAACCGAATAACAAAAATTTCGTACCTGAAAGGTTAGGATCTTCCACCTAACTGAAGTGCCGGAATCAGCAAGAGCAAGACAAGGTATCCCGCCCCTTTACGGTATCCACACGAACCGAGATCAAGTCGGAATTGCCACACGATCTCCAACTTCAAGCCCTCCCGAACTGGTGTGCTAGCAACAGGATTTTCGGGAGCTTTGTGTGGTGTCTCTCTTCTTTCTCAAAGAAGGGTATGTGTGTGTTTTACTCTCAAAACTTAGAAGCTCTCAAGACATTCTCAAGGATGCTCTGAAAAACTGAATGAATATGAGAGAGAGGAGCAAAAAAATCTGATCACTAAGGCACTCAACCCACTCACAAATAATGCCATTAGGTTAATAGCAAAATGGCCAACATAGTGGACCAAAGGTGATGACCCTCATCACTAATGTCTCCCACTAACATAATCAGAATACAACACACCACATCACCATGTCTGATCAATAATTCAGATAATTATTGATCCAAAACGACCCTTGTCCAACCACGGTCCAACCACAAACTGGTTCAACCATGGTCCAACCACGGTTCAACCACCTGCTCGAATCAACGGTTCTATGTGTGTGACCCTGTAGGCACTTGTAACGTCCGGCAATAATTGTAAAATCTCATTTTACAATTATAAGCAAAGAGCGGCGTCTAGCAACACATCATTGCTACCCGAACGACAAGATCAGTACTGATTCAAAATGCCTCGCAAACATGTCTGTCCCATTATCAAGATTAAACCGAGACATGGAATATGTCAATCTCGTATATGTTTAATCTCGGTTTCTTGATCCTCGAGTTAACTGTGTAAAACGGATACCAATGATATCACCATATCATAATCCGAGCACGGCCGTGCATTTACAGTTCAACTCTATCAAGAAACCATCCGATAATATACCCGTTATATGGGTTGGACAAATCCCCTGTGGATCATACAAAACCCAATACACACTTATCATATACCCAATGATTACCTTTAAGTCCACCCAGTTACGAATGACTAGGAATAATATCAAAGTATATGACTCACATGTTGGGAACCTTGACGATCTCAGGTCTAAGGACAATACATATAAGAATCGCTATCGACAAACATATAATGCTCCATGTAGCATTCTTATGTGGGTCGGTCCAGTCCACAAGTTCTCTAACTTGTACCTGTATGTAGAATTCATATCACATATAAATTCTCAACATACGCTAGTCTTAACTTATTATTACAACCCATCCATAATAATAATCGACTAGGGACATTTAAGAATATATAAATATTCTAGGGTTATAAATATGTGCAAGCGTTTATCTCATAAACGATATTTATTGGAATAACCTTAATGTATATACACGACTATATACGATCTTCCATTGATTGGCTTTTGGGCATATTACTAACATAAGGTTGTGGAATTCTAGCAGGTTGCTTGGTGGAGTTTTGTGGATGAGTTTGGTGGTTGTTTTGATGGCGAAAACCCACTGTGGCTTAGTTCGGCAGTGGTGGTGGTGGAGCAAGGCCGAGTTTACGTTGAAGGGGATGCCTCCTGCCCAAAATTTACAAAATCTCAACTAGGGGATGGCGAATTCCAAGCCTTGCTTTGTTATTAGGGTTCAATTGGTTTATTTTTTTTGTTTCATGTATTTGTTAAATTAAAAAAGATAAATTTATGTTGATGTGGGAATCTGGGTGGAGTTTCTTATGAATGGGATTTTTTTTCCTTTTTTTTTTATTTTATGTATTTGTTAAATCAAGAAAAATTAAATTTATAATGTAAAGAAAATCAGATTTTGGGAAATGACTTGGGAGTGGGACCCATAATTATCCTTGGTGAACCTGGGAAAAGTTTATTTCGTTTTTTTTTTACCTTTTTATTTTATGTATTTATTAACTATAAACAAGATGAATTTATAATATAAAGAAAATCAGATTTTGGGGAAAGAAACAGGGAGTAGGGCTCACATGCAGTGTTGTTAGACATGTTGCCACGTGTCGCCAAGCTAGAGCACGTTTAATGTACTTCTCGTCCAGTCACTCCACGTCAGCTCCAGAACTGACCTAAACCCCTAAAAGGGATGATGCATAATAGTGGGTGTATAAAAGGATCAAAAATTAGTACAGACCCTAAAAGTGACAATTAAAATAATAGGGACCCTAAAATATGCATTTACCCTATGTATGTCCCAGTTGTTACTTTTGTTTTCGGCTTAGGTTATGTTTTATGGCTTGTAGTGTCTTATTCTTGATTTGTAAAAAATATTTATTCATTGTCCCAAAAAAAAAAAAACAATTCTACTTCTGCTGTGTGCTCACTAAATCTACTATCTAATTCTTGTAACTGTTACACGGTAATATTGCTCCATACTTATCTCATCTTTCTATTTTCGATATCGATTACGCCTTGCAATATAACGAGCTGTTAAATCTAGCACAGAAACATTATGCTCCTAAAGAAATGATTTGACTTTTGTAAGGAAAAACTCCCATTTTGAATCTCTAAATTTCTTAATTAGTATCATTGTGCTTGAAACGAGAAGCATTGATTTTATACATCTTGAGACTTTCATTACAAAGTTTGGCATAGAAGACTAGAAAATTTCAAGAGTTCCTTCATCAAACTTAAAATGAAAACAAAATAAAAAGATATCAATTGGTTTAGGGCAGATTTTGCTTGTCCACGATGAGAATATGATATCCCTTCATTAGCAAACTTATTCGGAATTGAATAAATAGCATTGATCATATTTGGCAAACTAGAAACAGAATCTAGATCCGAGCACCAATGATTTTGTCCAACACTTTTCAAAGTATCCCTGAATTAAGCTTCTTTGTTGCAATTTTTTTTGTCACTTCATTACTATAGGCTTCATTTAACTCATCATTGAGCTTTGAAGATGCAATAGCAATATTGATTATCCAATTGGAGAAGAATTGATGAATAGGAGATACTTCTCTAGATGCTACAACCATAGCAAGTTGAAGTTGATGAGCTAAAAAAATAGATGTAATAAGCATGTGAACATTTAGTAAGGACTAAAACTTGCAATCTATTCCATTCATCTCTCATATTACTAGCTCCATTATATTCATGTCCTTGAATTATATTATGAATAAGCAAGTTATATTGGGAGTGAAACGCCCCGACCCGTAATTACCGTTACTCACAGTAACACGTGGGACCATATACTATTACAGAAACCACAACAAGTAAATATCACAGCAAACTACGTGACCGAGTCACGCAGGCGAGGGGTGAGTCCGAAGTGCTCACTCGGTAAAATCCATAAGTAAAGAAAAATATACAGGCAACCAATAATAACCAAGTCACAGTAAACAGCAACAAACAGAAGGTCCTCACAAACCTTAACTAACAGTAACAGACAGAAGGTACTCTGTGTTATTCTAGACACACTAATCCAATTTTAATAACAGGGCCCCTATCACTAGTTAAATGGTGGCCGTCCCCAGGTAGTCAACCTAGCTATCCGTGGACCCCGCCCTGGTACCTCCACGTAATAACTGGCACAGACAGGGAGCAGACCCCAAGCACACTCTCCCCCCAGTGCCTAAAATAAAAATTGGTACAGACAGGGAGCAGACCCCAAGCACACTCTCCCCCAGCACCATAAATATAAAGACTACCATCAGGCTATTCCAACATTTAACTGTGACTTACTAGATGTCTAAGTATTTTCATTTTATTATCTTCTTTTCCCTCGACTTGTTACTGTGTTACTATTCACCAACTATTATCTCATTATCCCGAGCAGGCTCACGGCCTCTCCGCTCGTCTGGATAATAACTTAACCAAACTGTCATCACATAATTGTATCCCTGGTACTCAACTCACACAATTCTCACAGTCAACAACAACAACAATATACTTACTACTACCAACAATTCCAACATCATCAATAACATCAACATTCAATCACAGACACAGAAGTAGTATCATACCAGCAAATATCACACATAGTAAACAAACAGCAACTTGATATCACGGGCCGTATATAAATATTTACGTATCCTCACCTTAGCCGATAAATTCTTCCGGGAACTCTTCCTCTGGTTCCGGTTCCACGTGCTCGTTCACGTTATCAAATCCTATATATAATTAATAACAAATATACAGTTAGACAAATGTAAAATAACATGATATGCATATGATTATTATTTCATTATCATCATCATTCATCATTTCTGTCCATGTGCCAAAATTAATATACTATCCATGTACCCGGATATTATTCCGGTATTTAGTATTTTGATAATACTCTTTCCAAATTATTTTTATTGAAATTATTTATCTTGACGTACATTCTTTTTCCAATATATAAATATATATCATGTTCATTTCCAGTTTATTTACCATATTATTATTATTATTATTATTATTATTATTATTATTATTATTATTATTATTATTATTATTATTATTATTATTACTATTATTATTTCCCGGAAAATATATAATCATAGAATTTATATACATATTTCCAAAAAATATAATTATATAATTATATATATATATATTTATATACATATATATCTTTTTGTGTAATTAAAAAGGACTAGACCAAGATTTTAACTAATTAACCCAGCCTAAAACCCATAGACATCCGACCCACTGCTCCAAGACAACAGGCCCAAGACCAGGCCCATCGTCCTGAATCCAATAGCCACGGCCCATCCTTGGGTTGTCTTCAACCTCGGGCTCATCTGGTTGCAACGAGGCGGCGGCACACGCGAGGAAGGAGGAAGGCGACTGTAGGCGCGGGCTGACAACGTGAGGACGGCGGCGAAGACGCGTGGGTACGGTGGCGCGACTTACAACAGTGTCCGACGATAGAAGTGGAAGCGAGCGCGGTGGTGTTTGCTTCGACAAGCTCGCCTCGACTGGACAGAGGTGCAAAGTTGGTCGGCACGGTAGAGAAGAGGAATGAAGAGGAAGGGGAGGAGCTGGTGGTGACGGTGCGAATGGTGATGGTGGCCGGTGAAGGGTGGTCTCGGGTGGTGGTCAGCGAGTGTAAGAGGAAGAAGAAAGGAGGTGGTGAAGGGGTGTTGTCCAAAACACAACCTTTTGGGTGTGTTTGTGTTGTTTCTCTCTTTTTTTCTTTCTTTCTTTCTTTTATTTTTCTGGTTAGTTTGCAGAGAACAAGGTAGAGACTGGGTTTATTGGTTTTGCAGGCACGGGAAAATGTACTGGGTTTCAAGTTTTTGGCAGGAAGGTAGAGGGTATACTGGTGTGTTTTGGGTTGCAGAACAAATATGTTTTTAAAACCAGGAAAGAAGAACAACTAATTGTGGCACACAAACAGGAAAAAAAGAAATGACATAAAGGTGTCAGTATAACGGCAAACTGGGCAGAATTAATGGGGTTACTGTGCATGATTAAGCAGTGAAGAATCTAACCCAGCAAGATGTCCCTTATGCCCTTCTATGTATTTTTAGCTTCCAAGCTAAACCAAGGGCATAATCGTCTTTTCGCAGCTTCCAAGTCCCAAAAATTCCAACTCGTCCCGAAAATTCCGCAAAAAATCCATAGTTCGGAATAGGGCTCGGTTTTGGTATCCAATGCTCAGTTACCACGAAATCATTACCTAAAATTATTTTCATATGGTAAATTACTATATAAAGCCTTTTATAGTCCTGGTAAAAATATAAATTTTACCCGGGCTGTTATAGGGAGAGGATAGAAACGATTGCATCCTTCAAGGTTGAAGCTTTAGTATCTTGAACATGAACAAGACTAAAAATCTCGGGCACAGTTTTGTCCCTACTCTCCTCCAGGTCATCATCGGTCTCTTGCTAATTTTGGTTGTCCACTTACATGCCTCTCTAATGGCCCCATAAGTACACCTTGCTCAGCGGTCTCTGGCCTCTTCAAGCTCAATATCACAACATCCCCCATGGCTTATTGTTGCTACCCCTTAGGAAAAAAAAGAAGGAAAGAAAAAAAAATTGTTAGGTTGAAAATCCTAAAGGACGATCTAAGCAAAAGTTAAGGCGAAGAGAAAGAAAAGAAGAAATACAAAATGCCTGCTAGATTAAAAATCTGAATGGGCAGCCTAAGCAAAAATTAGGGCAAAAAGAAAAATGGAGGTAGTAACTAATGGTCACAAAGGGGCACTCGCACATTCGAACTTCAGCTATCCACAAGGAGTACTCGTGCATCCGGCCACATTGCCTTGCTAGTCGATCCTTCATCAATTTTAGAGTTTATTGACCACTCATGGGTCCATGTTGGAAAAGAAACACGTTCATGATTATTAGTAGTTCTCCACGATGCTTTTGTATTTTTGATGGAATACTCATAATTTTTCTAAGTTGTATACAAATATTTTGACTCGGTTGCTTTTCAAAATCTCATGTCACTCATGCATCATACTAGGAGTAATTTCTTACACTTGGTAACCAAGATTATTTCCACACACTTGCAAGTAGAATAGGGCATTCTCATGCTTTCTTACCTAGAAACTAGGGGGCAATGCATCCATACACACCATGTAGACAAGGGGCATCTCCAAGCATTTAAAACAAAACATGTACGAATTCTAGAGATAAGCTCATGCATCCAATTCTAGAGACATTCTCATGCATCCATTTCTTAGAGAGATTCTCATGCATCCATTTCTTGAAACAAAACACGTACGAAATCGAGAGACATGCTCAGCAATTATCTCGAGGTGCATAAGCAAAAAGAAACTCTACCTCTTTGGTTCTTCAATTTCGATTTCTTCTTTGTGATTGTTGTTGTTACTAGTAATCCTTCTCAGGTTCAGCTCTTAATAACAGTGGAATTAGGAAGTAAAGAGCAAGCAAATGCAATCTATATGCCTAGAAAGCAAGGAACGTGCATGACAACTCCCCTAGAGGACAAGTTTCAGTGGATTTGGTATCTGTGAATGTTGAGGAATTGCAAAAGGTTCGCCAAAAAATAAAACAAGACACAAGAATTTAATGTGGTTCGGCCTTAAACTTGACTACATCCACAAACTTCAGATCTTCACTAATATCTAAATATTAGTACATAAAACCTCCCAAAAAAATGCTCCTCTCAAGTCCTAAGACTTTTCTCTACTCTTTTTCTACTCTAGCTGCGCACCCACAGCTACTCTGCAGCTCTATAAAAAAACTACCCAAAACCTCCTATTTATACTAAAGAGCTACTATTTGGAGGATACTCCAAGCAAAATTAATTGTCCTACTTTTCCTTCAAGCCAAAGGCTATCTTGGGCCATGTCTAATTGCAGCCCAAATTCCAACAATCTCCACCTTGGGTTGAATTGGGCTTGGTGATCTTCACAGCTTCACCTGTATTCATCCAAATATGCTTTGGTGTTCTACATCCTGGTGCACGGCTATCTTCCCTACTACTATCCATCATTGCAAAATCAACCTTCATCTTGTTAGATGCAACAATGTTCTGCCCTCTACCTGATACTGCACAAGCCTTAACCTTCATACTACTCTTCACTGAATTTCCACTCAACCTATAAAGGTTCTTATCCATCAATTCGTCCTTCATAATTACCAAGGTACCTTTGGTAACCATCAAAGCTCCACCTCGAGAAAAAAAACCACATCCTCTCGAATCAAGTCTACCTAGGGAGATTAAATTTCTTCCAAGCTCCGGCACGTGCCTCACATCTGCAAAAATCTTCACAAATCCATCATGCATCTTGATCTTCACACTACCAATACCATGAATTTTTAACTAATTATCCGCTAATGCTACTGCTTCTTCACCACTAAAAGGCTTGTAACTGCTAAACAACTCCTTATTTGCACAAATATGAAACGAACAAGTAGAGTCTAGAATCCACGATTCTTCAACATTGTGCTCACCTTTTCCTTCTTGTACCAGGAAGGCAACACCATCCAAATCATCTTCAATAATCACAGTCTCACCAGACTTCTTGCGATTTTTCTTCAGTTCTTCCATATCCTTCTTCTTCTCCTCACAATAAAATTGGATATGGCCCTTCGCGTGACAGTAGTAACACTCTTTATCTCTGTAATCAACTCTTCCTCTTGAACCAGATCTAGAATTTCTACAAAACTTGTTAGACCGTGACAGGCCCCTACCACGGTTAACCTCTGCTACGGCAACATCTTCACCTGTACTGCTACTAGACTGGTTCAATTTGAAATTCTCCATCAACACTGCTGTCACATCTGCAACTGAAAGAGTCTGCTTCCCAACACACAGTGAATTCCTCAAATTATCATACAAATGGGGAGGAGACATCAATAACATCAGGGCCTTATCCTCTTCTTCATACTTCACATCAATACTAGCCAACTCCTTAATCAACTTATTAAATCTATTGATGTGATCTACAACATGCGTACCTTCGTGCATCTTCAACTGGTACAATTTCTTCTTCATAAACAATCGGTTTGTGGGTGACTTTGACATGTAGATATTTTCTAGTTTCTTCATCAGCTCCACCAGACTTGTCTCGTCCATCACACTGTACTTCACATCTGGCGCAAGAGTTAATCTGATGGTACTAACAGCTCGCTACTCGAGCTCCTCCCGATCTTCATCCTTCATGTCCATTGGCTTCTTCTCCTTGCCAAAGAGCGTCTTCATCAACCCTCGCTGCACCAACAGATCGTTAACGTTGCTTTGCCAGAGACTAAAATCCTTCTTTCCATCAAACCGCTCCACCTCAAACTTTGTGCCTGAAACCGCCATCGTGAACCTTTATCGAACCCGCGCTCCGCTACCAATAGTTGGGGAAAACTGGAAAAGATTCGCGAAAAAATAAAACAGGACACAAGAATTTAACGTGGTTCGGCCTTAAACTTGCCTGCATCCACAAACTTCAGATCTTCACTAATATCAAAATATTAGTACACTAAACCTCCCAAGAAAATGCTCCTCTCAAGTCCTAAGACTTTTCTCTATACTTTTTCTACTCTAGCCGCGCACCCACAACTACTCTGCAGCTCTATAAAAAAACTACCCAAAACCTCCTATTTATACTAAAGAGCTAATACTTGGAGGACACTCCAAGCAAAATTAATTATCCTACTTTTCCTTCAAACCAAAGCCTATCATGGACCAAGTCCAATTGCAGCCCAAATTCCAACAGTGAAATGCTAAGAGATAGAACTATAACTATCACGCCCCGTCAATGCATGACAGGCCAGGCACCCAATGCAACCAAGAGGTCAGCATAGGGCACCCAAAGGCCTAAGCCAAGTTCCGGGCAGAAGCTGGCCCGACGGGCAAAAGTGATTAATGCGCAGCAAACATCCACGAATAACACAGTAAGAAGTACGGAGTCAAACAAACAACAGACCACTAATATTCACATTAGTTTTGTACACCAAATTGGGGCACTACATGTTCTGTCATATAAGCCAATTCACCTAAGCCTACGTGTACAAGTAAAACCAGGTTTGGCTAGTTACCCATCGTTTACAAAACGCGTCCCTTGAGTCAACCCACACCAAGCTTGTCACGCTCTCCCTGTCCTGAAACAGAGGGGGGTGGAAAAAAGGGGGGTGAGTCCACGACTCAATAAGCAGGTGGTCATACAAGTAATAGCAATGACACAACAAGTGGAAAATAACATCCAAATGCACTTGCCAACATGCCACCGTGATCAGCCCACGGGTAAGCTATCAAAATGAGCATTGAGCCTACTTGCACGGTTTGGTAGCCCTGCCAACATATTCATTCTTATCCCACAGCCCCACGTACGAGGCTTTACCGATATGTCACGGGAAGTGTACGTGACTTGCTACCATAACCATACACAGCGCCCAACACAACATTCTGTCATCTTAATGACCAAGCAGCCATGTGGTACTGCAAGGTCCAACAAGTCTTTCATCAATAAGCCAACATTATGCCAATGTAATGGATGCACATGCTATGCATGAAATGCACAGCCCGATCTCCGGACTCGTCTTAAGCCAAGGCATATCATCTTTAACACCAAATTGCACCATAAGTGCCAGAAATAAGTACATTAGGTCATCAACCAACAAGTTAGCACCGCTAACTATCACAAGCATGCAACAAAGTTACACAAAATCAGGCCTCACTAGGTCCTTCTCCCTCCTTTGGTGCTCCTTGGGTTTTAGCACCTGCCCACACATAAAACACATTAGTAATCAGCACCAAGACACTTTAGCAGCAACATATCATCAAATAAAAATACATAACATATAAGCCTATACGTTGGTGTGCCTATTGGCTCACCAATTGGTCACTTGCGGAACCATTGGGGTGCCTACAGGGTCAATTGGTTACCTGCGGGGCCAATTGCGCAATTAGTGCACCAATTGGCTCCCAACAGGGCCAATTATGCACCAACATAGTTGACTAACGCCCCCACACAACCCAAAACCTTCTCTCAGTCCAATCACTTAGTGTCACAATCCTGAGTCTCCCATAAAGTCTAGTTGGTGCGCTATCCATGCCCACAGCACACCCTGCTAGCCAATTTGCACCAAAACCGTTAAAAATTCCAAACCAATGCACTTACCCCCTTCTTTTTTGTGTAAGATGCCTTGGAGAACCTTGAGAATGGCTAAGTCTTTCTTCCTTATTGTTTTCTCACGAAATTGGGCAGAAGATGGGGTTGAGGTGCTTGCTTGACCATTTAAGGCCCAAGCAAGCAGCTTAGTCAGCAGCCACTTGCAACCTCTTGGCCCCAAATTCTACCACCATGCTCAAGCACCTCTCCACCTCCTACTTAGCATGCACCAATAAACCTAAGCCAGCACACCCACAACTTAACCCTCACTTAGCCTTCACCTAGTTCTCTTAAGCACTTAACACAAATTAATTGGGGTTTAAGACCTAATTAATCCAATCGTGCCAATGGCTAGCCAATCGGAGCCAATGGCTAGCCAACTAAGGCCAATTGAAACCAACTGAGGCCAGCTCTCATCCCAGCACCCTTCCATATCAAGTAAACGCATTGTACCACAATTATAAGGGTTATCACATCATCTCCCCCTTTATATAAATTCGTCCTCGAATTTACCTGAAAATAAGTGCGGGTACTTGCCCATCATTTCCTGCTCCGATTCCCGCGTAGCCTCTCTCCCTGAAGCATCTTCCCAAATAACTTTAACAGACACTACATCCTTATTCCGCAATCTGCGCACTTGTCTATCAATGACCTCAGTAGGCTGCGCTTCATAGGTTAGTTCTTCACCCAACTGGACATCCTGCGGAGGAAGTATGTGTGATGGATCATGTATGTATTTTCACAGTATGGACACATGAAATACCGGATGGATTCCAGAAAAATTTGGTGGTAGTGCAAGTCGACATGCAACCGGGCCAATTCTTTCAAGTACTTCAAACGGGCCAACATAGCGAGGTCCTAGTTTGCCTTTCTTTCCAAACCGCATAACTCTTTTTGTAGAGGAAGCTTTCAAGAACACCATTTCTCCCACTGAAAATTCTAAGTCTCGTCTCCTATTGTCCGCATAAGATTTCTGTCTTTTTTGAGCAGCAACTAAATTTTCACGAGCAATCTTCACCTTTTTGGTAGTAAGTTCAACAATTTCTGGACCCAGCAATTTCCATACTCCTACTTCATCCCAACAAATTGGTGTGCGGCATCTTCGCCCATATAAAGCTTCGTATGGTGCCATGCCAATGCTTGATTGGTAACTGTTGTTGTAAGCGAATTCCACCAACGGAAGATACTTGCTCCAACTGTCCCCGTAGTTCAGTACACATGCCCGTAACATATCCTCCAAAATTTGTATCACCCGCCCACTTTGACCATCAGTTTGCGGGTGGAATGTGGTGCTCAGATCAAGTCGGGTACCCATTGCTTCCTGAAAGCTGCGCCAAAATTTGGATGTGAATTGCGGGCCTCGATCAGAAACTACTGAAACCGGCACACCATGCAATCTCACAATCTCATCAATGTAAACTTGAGCTAACTTGGCAAAGTTGTAAGTAGTCTTCACCGAGAGGAAATGTGCAGACTTTGTTAGTCTGTCTACAATCACCCAAATAGAATCCATTCCACCAACAGTCCGAGGTAGTCCACTAACAAAATCCATGGCAATTCTTCCCCACTTCCATTCCGGTATAGGTAATGGATGAAGTAACCTTGGTACTTTCTGGTGTTCTCCTTTCACTTGCTGGAAAGTGAGGCACTAAGCCACATAATTTGCCACATCCCGTTTCATATTGTTCCACCAATAATGTGGCTTAAGATCATGGTACATCTTGGTGGAACCCGGGTGCATGGTGTATCGGGTCTGATGTACCTCACCCAAGAGCTTATTGCAGAGATCCCCAACATCAGGAACATACATCCTTGAACCGAATCTCAAAATTCCATCATTAGAAACAACATATCCCGACATTTCTCCCTGAGCAGTCCTCTCTTTCCACAACTTTGTTTTTGAATCCTCACCTTGTGCCTTGGCAATTTCTTCATTTAAAACGGGACGCACTTGGTAGTGTGCCAACAATGCTCCCGATTCAGCTACCGCACATTGTAAGCCTTGGTCCATTAACTTGTGTCGTGCCCCAACCGAGGGCCTTCTGACCACACTAAGATTCGCCAAACTACCAACAGATTTCCTACTCAAGGCATCAGCTACAACATTTGCTTTTCCGAGATGGTACTTAATAACACAATCATAATCTTTGAGCAATTCTACCCATCTCTGTTGCCCTTAAGTTTAAATCCCGCTGCTCCATTATGTACTTCAGGCTTTTACGGTCCGTATAAATCTCACACGGCTCTCCATACAAATAATGTCTCCAAATTTTCAGAGCAAACACCACTGCTGCCATTTCCAAATCGTGCACCGGATAATTCTCCTCATTCTTTTTGAGTTTTTGAGATGCATAGGCAATCACCCTGTCATCCTGCATTAATACACAACCCAAACCAACCCTCGATGCGTCACAATATACAGTAAAGACACCATTCTCTTTTGGCAATGCAAGAATTGGTGCTGTCGTCATCCTTTGCTTCAGCTCTTGGAAGCTAGCCTCACAAGCATTGGTCTACTCGAACTGTCTCTTCTTTTGAGTTAACCCACACAACGGTACAGCAATAGTGGAGAAGCCTTCGACAAACCGTCGGTAATATTCTGCCAGCCTAAGGAAACTCCATACTTCTGTCACATTGGTAGGTTTCGGCCACGTCACAATTGCTTTCACTTTCTGCGGGTTACTTCAATACCCTCAGCCGATATTACATGACCCAGAAATGACACTTTCTCCAACCAAAACTCACACTTGGAAAATTTTGCAAACAATTTCTTTTCTCGCAAGATTTGTAGCACAACCCTCAAATGCTTCTCATGTTCCTCCCTGGTTTTGGAGTAAACAAGCACATCATCAATAAGCACAATCACAAATTTATCGAGATATTGCTTAAACACCCGATTCATCAAGTCCATAAATGTTGCTGGAGCCTTAGTCAGACCAAACGGCATCACTAAAAATTCGTAATGCCCGTACCGTGTTCAGAAGGCTGTTATCAGCACATCTTCCTCCTTGATCCTCAACTGATGATAACCTGACCTCAAGTCAATTTTCGAAAAATATCTTGGCCCTTGCAATTGATCAAACAAATCATCGATGTGAGGCAATGGATATTTATTCCGCACTGTCGGTTTGTTCAATTGCCGATAGTCAATACACATCCTCATTGAACCGTCCTTCTTTTTAACAAACAAAACCGGAGCACCCCACGGAGACACATTAGGCCTGATGAATCCCTTATCCAGCAAATTCTATAGTTGAGTTTTCAACTCCCGCAATTCTGTAGGGGCCATTCGATAAGGTGTAATTGACACAGGTTCTGCCCCAGGCACAAGCTCAATGCCAAACTCATTCTCACGATCCACAGGTAACCCCGGCAAGTCATCAGGAAAAACATCAAGAAACTCATTAACAACAGTAACTTCATTAATTGAAATTTTCTGCTCAACTACACTAAGAACCGATGCCAAATACAAGCAATCTGTTCGCCGAGTCGCCCGAGTTGCTTTCACCGCAGAGATCAATTGAGGTTGAGAAGAATCAAACTTCCCTTGAAAAATAAATTCTGCCTCCCAGTGGGCTGAAACTTCACCCTTTTACTTGTACAATCCACACGGGCACCGTACCGGGACAACCAATCCATGCCCAAAATTACATCAAAGTCAGCCATTGACAACAATAGCAAATCCACCGGCAAATGACGCTCCATCACACAAATATCATATTCACAGTACACTCTATCCACATAAACCCGCTCATCAAGTGGCGTATAAACAGCCAACGGGCTTCCAAGAACATTAGGGGCTCCCTCAAAATACTTAGCAAAATGTGAGTTAACAAAGGAGTGCGTACACCCCGTATCAATTAAACACAAAGCAGGACATGAATTAACTTTCAATATACCTGTCACAACGGTGTTGGAGGCTTTGGCATCCTCCTGGGTCATGCAAAACAAACGTGCTTTCCCTTGTCCCGGTTGGTAGCTACTACCTCCACCAAACGATCCGCGACCAGCACCTCCCCTGCCTCAAAAAACAGACTGACTATCAGCCCGTTGTGGCCTAGGTGGTGGTGATGCTACACTGGATGCCGTCGATGATTGCCCAGCAGGACACTCTTTGGCTATATGCCCTATCTGCCCACATATATAACACAAATTTTGCCCCACCGGACATTCCCGTGCCATATGCCCAAACTAGCCACACCTGAAACACACACTATCGGGTCTCACTGACACACTTTGAGCACCCCTGAATTGGCTAGCTTTAGGACTCATCGGATTCACACCGAAGCTTGAGGCATTATAACTCGAACTGTCCCTAAACCGGGCCCTAGGTAAGTTAGTCCACAATTTTATCTTCCCATGCCCTCGGAATTGGCCACCACCAACAGAAAAACTTGGTTGGCCTTGAGTGTTGTCATGCCTTGTTCTCTTGGCACTTGCCTCAGCTCTTTCTGCTTGGGTCTTCATCTCAATTGCCAGAGCTTTGTCTACTGGTTCAGCATAGGAGCTAAATGGTATAGCCACCAAAGAGTTATAAATATAACCCTTCAGTCCTCCAATGAACCTTTTGATCTTCCTCCGCTGATCTGGAATCAAATGGAAGGCATAATTAGACAGGTTTGTGAACTTGGACTCATACTCTCCCACTGTCATGTCCCCTTGCCTTAGGAGTTCAAATTTTGCCACTTTTTGATCCCTAACACTCTCAGGCAGGAATCGTTCAAGAAATGTGGCACAAAACTCAGTCCAGGTCCACGGAGCGGCATCAGGCATCAGGCATCCTCTCCCTCATTTTGGCATCATACCAATTGTTAGCTTCATCCCCCCTTAATCGAAAAGCAGCAAGAACGACTGCCCGATGATTAGTGCATTCCATTACTCGAAAACATTTCCACACATCATCAAGAAAATGTTGTGGATCTTCGTTTTCAGCCCAAGAATATGTTGGTGGGTCAAGTTTCACAAATGTCACCAAAGTTGATTCCCCGCTGTGTTCTCGTTGTACCGGTTCCTCCCTTCTTTTTCGATCATCAGCAATCGCCACAGCCATGGTTTCGACTGCTTTGTTAACTCCATGTAAACCAGCCTTCAGCACCTCTAATGGCATCTCTTGCGATGCATCTGAGTACTCTGCTTCGCTGGGCAACTCATCACTAGCATCCCAGGGATATAAGTCTCATCAACCCCATCCTCGGCATCCTGAACGGATTGCACATCCGGGGCGGCAACATCAGTAAACACTGCCTTTCCCAACTTCCTTTTTGTCGGCTTACCTGCACACATTGCACAAGAAAAGCAACATATAAAAGTCAGCTCTCACCATCCCACGGTCTCTAATGATGGGTAACAGCATACGGAAGCACATCAGCCATATGCCCCTTAACATATAACCATGCTCCGCTACCAAGTTTGTCACGCCCCGTCAATGCGTGACCGGCCAGGCACCCAATGCAACCAAGAGGTCAGCATAGGGCACCCAAAGGCCTAAGCCAAGTTCCGGGCAGAAGCTGGCCCGACGGGTAAAAGTGATTAATGCGCAGCAAACATCCACAAATAACATAGTAAGAAGTACGGAGTCAAACACACAACAGCCCACTAATACTCACATTAGTTTTGTACACCAAAATGGGGCACTACATGTTCTGTCATATAAGCCAATTCACCTAAGCCTACGTGTACAAGTAAAACCAGGTTTGGCTAGTTACCCATCGTCTACAAAACGCGTCCCTTGAGTCAACCCACACCAAGCTTGTCACGCTCTCCTTGTCCTGAAACAGAGGGGGGTGGAAAAACGGGGGGGTGAGTCCACGGCTCAAAAAGCAGGTGGTCATACAAGTAATAGCAATGACACAATAAGTGGAAAATAACATCCAAATGCACTCGCTAACATGCCACCGTGATCAGCCCATGGGTAAGCTATCAGAATGAGCATTGAGCCTACTTGCACAGTCTGGTAGCCCTGCCAACATATTCCTTCTTATCCCACAGCCCCACGTACGAGGCTTTACCGATATGTCACGGGAAGTGTACGTGACTTGCTACTATAACCATACACAGCGCCCAACACAACATTCCGTCATCTTAATGACCAAGTAGCCATGTGGTACTGCAAGGCCCAGCAATTCTTTCATCAATAAGCCAACATTATGCCAATGTAATGGATGCACTTGCTATGCATGAAATGCACAGCCCGATCTCCGGACTCGTCTTAAGCCAAGGCATATCATCTTTAACACCAAATTGCACCATAAGTGCCACCAATAAGTACATTAGGTCATCAACCCACAAGTTAGCACCACTAACTATCATAAGCATGCAACCAAACTTACACAAAATCAGGCCTCACTAGGCCCTTCTCCCTCCTTTGGTGCTCCTTGGGTTTTAGCACCTGCCTACACATAAAACACATTGGTAATCAGCACCAAGACACTTTAGCAACAACATATCATCAAGTAAAAACACATAACATATAAGCCTATATGTTGGTGTGCCCATTGGCTTACCAATTGGTCACTTGCGGAACCATTGGTGCGCCTACAGGGTCAATTGGTTACCTGTGGGGCCAATTGCACAATTAGTTCACCAATTGGCTCCCAACAGGGCCAATTATGCACCAACATAGTTGACTAACGCCCCCACACAACCAAAAACCTTCTCTCAGTCCAACCACTTAGTGTCACAACCCTAAGTCTCCCATAAAGTCTAGTTGGTGTGCTATCCATGCCCACAGCATACCTAGCTAGCCAATTTGCACCAAAACCGTTAAAAATTCCAAACCAGTGCACTTACCCCCTTCATTTCTGTGTAAGATGCCTTGGAGAACCTTGAGAATGGCTAAGTCTTTCTTCCTTAGTGTTTTCTCACGAAATTGGGCAGAAGAGGGGGTTGAGGTGCTTGCTTGACCATTTAAGGCCCAAGCTAGTAGCTTAGTCAGCAGCCACTTGCAACCCCTTAGCCCCAAATTCTGCCACCATGCCCAAGCACCTCTCCACCTCCTACTTAGCATGCACCAGTAAACCTAAGCCAGCACACCCCCAACTTAATCCTCACTTAGCCTTCACCTAGTTCTCCTAAGCACTTAACACAAATTGATCGGGGTTTAAGACCTAATTAATCCAATCGTGCCAATGGCTAGCCAACCGGAGCCAATGGCTAGCCAACTGAAGCCAATTGAAACAAACTGAGGCCAGCTCTCATCCCAGCACCCTTCCACATCAAGTAAACGCATTGTACCACAATTATAAGGGTTATCACAATAACTTTGCTGCTTTTACTAGAGGTTGATTCATATGCCTTTATTATTTAAATTTCACCTGAAGTCGGCATATAGTTTGGTCACTTGGGCCAAGGTAAGTGTGTTCTTCCCTTTTTAGTTTTCGATCCAATCTTCTGATGATGATGATTTGACTGATTGATTGTGTGTTTGTGTGATGCTTTGATGTAAAAACTATATAGGCTTTGATCCCAATTGCCAGGTTACATAGGTAGTCTCTATTAGATTGAGACGCAAGCCCAATCATTTGCTTTCCTTCTCCATTTTTTTTTTGTTTTATCTTTATTGATTACTTATTCAATATGCATGCGATATGTGTTGGTTGATAACATATTTTATGTGATTTTGATCTGTTTTCACTAGCAACCACATACAAGAGATACATGTTTCATTTAAAATTAAACATTATCTCGCCCAAGCGGGTGAGGTGCCTCCTTCTTATCTATGAGGAGCCCCCAAGTCTAACACTTTGGTTTCGTCAACCAGTCCTTCTTATCCGTCTATGAAGCAAAGGTTTTTCCCATTGAATTAATTAAATATGGGTGGCAATTCTAAGGTTTGGGTGAGACGGCCAAAAGGGTATTAAGTTTGGAATACAAGTCAATTGTATTCCATATAAACTCTCTACTCATGGCATAATATATTACATACAACAAGATTTATTCTATTCATGACCTTCTTTACGAAGCGCCTCCAATCACAATCCTCGTGGACGTGATATCGCCATAACCACATAATCGGGAGAGAATTGCACTCCTCTTGCAGAGACTTCCTCTTTAAACAGCCTCAGTCCTTGGGTTTTGCTAACTTCCTCTAAACATATATTCTCATCGTTTGCTTTATTTCAACAGTTGCCCAAAGAAAAATATGTCCAATCAACTTACTTTGCCACCCGTTACTGGAATTTGGAATATGAAACATGGAAAGGTAAAACAGTGACATAGAAGATAAAACTGATCTCAATTAGATAGTCCTGCATGTGAAATGATAAGACCGACAATTTTAAGGGAGTAACTTAGTGCAAAATTTTCTCACCACTAGTTAACTAGTTCTTTTTATTAATCAGAAAGGGTAGGATTTCCATTAACGTACATAATAATCTGAGTACAAGAGTGAAGCCAGCTGAGGAGCAGGCGTTAACCCAGTGAGGCAGGCTTTGCATTCTCCTAGCTGCTTCGAAAATTCAATCTGCAAATATATTTGAACTCAAGGAAAATCCTAAGTAATTCGGGCTCTCAGTGTGAAATGCGAAGAAAGAAGCCACCTCGGAATCCTCAAGGCAAATTTTGGCCACGCCAAAACCCAAACACTACCTACAAGTTAGGCCATGAAAACAGCCATCACCCCATGCATCTGCCTTCTTTCTTATGTGTGTCATGCCATTCTAAGATGTCCTAGCCTCTCTATATATTTTTTTGGATAAGACGATGATATATATTAATGAGTAAAATATGTACAGGGAACAAAAATGAATACTATTTGTATATATATAGTAGCATAAATATATATATATGAGGGGTAAATCACAAACATAGAGTCCGTACTATTTCAAAAGGATCGTTTATAGGGGGTCTGTACTTTTTTTTGTCCCTTTTACGGGTCTATACTCTTATTTTTCGTCCCTTTTAGCTTTTAGGGGTCTCGGGCAGTCCACGTCATCAGCGGGGCAGCCCGAGACCCCTAAAAGGGATTCAAAAATAAGAGTACAAGCCCGTAAAAGGGGCAAGAAATAGTACAGACCCCCAAATGATACTTTTGAAATAGTACGGACCTTATAACTTCTCGTCCGGAACTAATAACTCATTATGGCCATTTTCTTGTTCTCGGTCGTTTTCCCTAGGGGTTACTACATTAGTTTTCTGCTATTTTGTCAAATTTCGAGATAAGAGTGGAGACTAATACTATCCGTTATACCATGTTAAAATAAGAACGAGGAAAATATTTGAACCAAAATGAGTTCCGGACGAGAAGTTATGGCTATTTTCGAATCTATGGCACGAGTTTTATACTAATTTTTCAAATTTCGAGCTAAGTGTGGAAGCTGACACTATCCATTAGACCATGTTAAAATAAGAATGAGGAAAAAAAATTGAACCAAAATGAGTTCCGAAGAAGAAGTTATGGCCATTTTCGACTTTACGGTAGTTTCCCTAGGGATTGTACACAAGTTTTTTTCCGAGTAAATCGCATATATAGGGTCCGTACTATTTCAAAAGTATCATTTGGGGGTCTGCACTATTTCTTGTCCCTTTTACGGGTCTGTACTCTTATTTTTCGTTCCTTTTAGGGGTCTCGGGCAACCCCGCTGATGACGTGGACTGCCCAGGACCCCTAAACGGGATGAAAAATAAGAGTATAGACCTCGTAAAAGGGACAAAAAATAATACAGACCCCCAAATGGTACTTTTGAAATAGTACAGATCCTATATATGCGATTTACCCTATAAGTGAGCGCCAATTTCTGTATTTGTTTCTTTGGTAATTTTATCCAATAAGGATTAACGTTCGAATAACTAATTCAGGTTTATTTATATGATGTATAACTTTAGTTACACATTATAAATTGTAAATAGTTTAGTAATTTTGCAAAGAACAGTAGGATTTTTGGTACGGATGGTACCCATATTTTATGGTTTGAGACAATCATGTACTAAACTTTTTGCCGAGACATTTATGTACTTGGAATTTTCATGGACAGTTCAGTTACGGGCCTCGGCTGGGTGTGTGCTGACGTGGATGCTGCCTGAAAGTAGGAATTTGCCCGTTACTCAAAACGGCGTCGTTTTGATATCGACGATGTCGTTTTTTAAAAAAAATTAATTCGTGTCAAGAACCCATGTTTGACACGTCGATGTCAAAACGACGTCGTATCGTGATGAAACGACGTTGTTTTGAGTAACGGGCAACTTCCCAATTTCGGGCAGCGTTCACGTCAGCACATACCCAGCCCGAGGCCCGTAACTGAACTGCCCATGAAAATTTCAAGTAAATAAATCTCTCAGCAAAAAGTTTGGATATATGATTGTCTCAAACCATAAAATATGGATACCATCCGTCCCAAAAACCCAAGTAGGAGAGAAAAATATGAAAGTTAAAGGGAGTGTGAACAGAACAGAGCCACTCATTGCTAGTTTCATCTTTCAATCTAATAGTACGTTTTGTCTTTCCTTGATATGTGCATAATTATGTAAGATGTGACAAAAGGAAACGACATTTTCAGGGAATACTACAAAAGTATCAAAAGCAATTTATTTTAAAGCTATATTGGAGTTCAATTATTTCTGTTTTTCATCTAAATAAGCCATTCCTGCCAGCAGGCAAGCCAATCAAAGCTTCCTCTTCGTTAACGTCAATACTATTATCAGGCCTGTGGCAACTTCCAAGAAAACTCTTTTGCTCTGCCAGCTTCACAAATCCAACTTCTATGGCTCCAGTTTTGTTTTATGGGCAAGGCAATGCATTAATGCCATTAAAAAAACATTCCATTGTAGCAATTCTGGAAACAACGCCTATATATAATATATATTGCCATGCATGAATTCTCTTTTCAATGTATAAACTTTATATTGGCAATCTGTTTTCTATTTTGACCCATTAGGTGAACTTTTCCCTACCCTTTCCCTCACTTTCCTCATCACTTGTTTATCATAAAATGAACGGCTATTGAATTTTCTAATGGCTCCTTCAGTTTGGACCCACATTGTGTTCATCGTCTCCTCTTCCTCTTATATTTACATCATTACAGCTCACACAGGCAAGAGTGCCTATATAAATTAGCTGACTTGTACTAGTAAAGGCCCATATTGTGTTTGATCATTTGGTCATGGAGAAGATGATGTATAAGTTGCATTTTTGGGGAATATCTCTTTGCATGCTTTTGAGCTTTGCATTTATTGGAGCAATACCAAATGATACACTCATCACTTCTTTGCCTGGTTTCAATGGCGCCTTTCCTTCCAATCACTACTCAGGGCAAGTCTTGCCCTTGCCTTTTTTTTTTTTGTTGGTTTTGTGTAGGGTTTATTATTATGAGATACAAAAGCTTTTAATTCTTTCTCTCCAATATTGAGTTTTGACATGAATTATGAATTAATGCTCGTGGTTTCATTGAACATGCAGCTACATAAGCTTTGATGAGAAGAACCTGTTCTATTACTTCATTGTCTCTGAGAGAAACCCATCAACAGACCCTGTTGTTTTGTGGCTGAATGGTGGGCCTGGTTGCTCTAGCTTCGATGGATTCGTTTATGAACATGGTACATTGCCTTCCTGCCATTATCTTCTTTTCATATTCTCATATCGCTATCAAATGAAAATTTTATTACAAGACACATACGTGATATTTCTATAATTTTGATGATGATACGTTAATTATTGAGTGGTGCCACATTTTGGCAGCACTATATATCCTGATTCCTGACCTTACAATGGGAATCTGTGTCGTTTGCCATGTGGCGTGGAAGTAATTGCTTTGCTTTTGGATTATTTTTGGTATATGCATTTTGGAAGGAAGAAAAGAACATGTTTGGCTTATTCTTGTAATCATGCTAATTACACACTTTGATTTTTAAATATATGAAAAGTTTAGCATTATTTCAGTGGAGACCTTCTTTAATATATCTCACTTTAATTTTCTTGTTGTTATTTTAATTTTCTTATTCTTATTTCTAAAATTATGTTGAATTGAATTAGATACTACTTGAGTATAGAAATACCGATACTACCTCAGCTTGGATTTTGTTTTCATGACTTGCTTTGTAATTAATCCAGTTGTTCATCAATTTATGACTACCTCAATTTGGATTCTATATGTAGGTCCATTCAATTTTGAGGACGGAGGTTCTGATGGAGGCCTACCCAAATTGCATCTCAATCCCTATAGTTGGTCCAAGGTCATATATACTCCAACAACAGAAACCTGTTTTTTTATTGTCTTGTGGAGCTTAATTTATGTTTGGTCATTCTCAGGACATGTTTAATGTTGCTGATATCACAAGTATGATTAATTGGAATAGGTTTCAAACATTATTTACTTGGATTCTCCTTGCGGTGTTGGCTTATCATACTCACCCAACCCCAGCAAATACGAAACTGATGACTTCAAAACTGCTGCTGATACACATAATTTCCTCCTTAAGGTAAGAAGTTTTTTTTTTGGGGGGTATATATAATGTTAGATGTAAGGGAAAAGTGTTAGTAATGAGTTGCATAAGGTTAAGAGAGTTACATAATTATTATATTAACTATTCTTCTTGTTCTTTCCATTGTCACGTAGTGGTTTGGGCAATACCCAGAATTCGTCAACAATCCATTTTTTATATCTGGAGAGTCTTATGCTGGCGTTTACGTGCCCACCCTCGCCTCTGAAGTTGTCAAAGGTACTGTTTTATATATACTCTTCCAAATTGTATGCATTTAATTGCTATATAAAAGCATGGCTTACATTCTGTAGATTTGAGTTAATATGTGACAAAAACCTAATCTTTCAGGAATAAATGCTGGAGTAAGCCCCATTATCAACTTCAAGGTAATTGATCCTTGCAATAACAATACTTTTCAAATTACTTATTCAACTAATTAAATATAATGCAGTTCTTACCAGTTATGAATAAAAATTTGTTCAGGGCTACTTGGTGGGCAATGGGGTCAGCAATTCAAAATATGAGGGCATTGATTCATTTATCAGTTTTGTACGTGGGATGGGACTCATTTCAGGGGACATATTTCAGGTGAAAAAAACTTACTATACAATTAATATTAGTCAGTCATTAAATGTTCCATGTACTAATTAATTGCCTCCCAAATCCTAATATATAGTTCCTCTAAGGCAAATCCCTAAAACTCCTGCAGGAAATTCAAGCTGCCTGCAATGGAAATTACAATAATCGCAGCGCCAGTTGTGAAGAGAGCCTTGAAAAAGTAGACCAGGTGAGCTAGCTTCTTGAAAGTAGATTTGTGGCAAAAACAGTAGTGTACTACTTTCTAATTAATGCAATAATTAATGACTTAATTAATTTCTATGATGTGTTTAGGCTGTATGGGGGCTAAACATTTATGACATCCTTGAGCCCTGCTACCACGACCCATCATCATCAGCTGCTAAAGGGAATACGAGCTTATTGCCCACCAGCTTTAAAGAGTTGGGTAAAACAGAGAAGCCCTTGAAGGTGAGGAAGAGATATGTTGGTCGTGCTTGGCCCTACTGGAGACACGGCATAAATGGTGATTTCCCAATGTGGAGTGAACTTGCATCCGCAGGGGTGCCTTGTGTTGTAAGTGACTAATCCAACTCTTATAGTGGTGCTAATAATTGCATTTCTGCAATTTTTAATCAAATTTTTCTCCTTCAGGATGATCATGTGGCAACCAAATGGCTAAATGATGAATCGGTCAGGAAAGCCATTCATGCACAGCCGGTATTGATCATTGATTTGGTTTGATCTTTTTGTAGTCTCTTTCCTTTCTCTCCACTAGAGGAATTTAATGGTATATGGTCTTCACTTGTGGTGATATATATAATAGGTATCTATAGCTGGTCCATGGGAGCTATGCTCGGATAGAATAAGCTATGGTTTTGGCGCTGGAAGTCTGCTCCCTTTCCACAAAAACCTAACATCCCAGGGATATCGAGCACTCATATACAGGTAAGGTTCTTCTCTTGAAACTCCTCTCTTTTATGCTAATCTTGCTACAAAAGGGAGCCACATGATTAATTAACATGTCTAATTTCTAGAAGGAATTCTATTATCAAGTTGCTTGAATATGCTTTCTTGAATGTTGAGATGGTATAATAATTGGCAAATGTATATGCAGTGGAGATCATGACATGTGTGTGCCATTTACTGGCACTGAAGCTTGGACTAAGGCTCTTGGATATAAGACTGTTGATGAGTGGAGGCCTTGGTTGTCTGATTCCCAAGTTGCAGGGTATGCCTTTGCCAACCAATGAAATACTTGGAATCATGTAGTTTTTAAAATAAAAATGAAATAATATACGACATGGTTGAATCTGAAATGTATTACCCGTTTACTTCAGGTACTTACAAGGGTATGACCACAATCTTACCTTCCTGACAATCAAGGTATGTAATAAATTACATGAACTTCCCTGTTTGCAAAATTAAGTAAGCAATTGAGGAGTGATAGAATACATATCTTTTGAATCTAATTTATCTTGTCATGTGGGTTATGACATGCAGGGTGCAGGGCATACAGTTCCTGAGTACAAGCCAAGAGAGTCTTTGGATTTCTTCACCCGCTTTTTGGATGGGAAGCCCATATAACCGAATTTTAGAGAAATTGCTTGGAACTTTAATAAACGACATTTTTACTTTCAATCTTCCTCTCCTTTACAATAAAATAGTTGGTTCCATTCTTTAACATCCAAAAGACAGGAACAGAAACAAAGAAAAAAATGAGAAAACACACAGATGGTGTTCCCATCCTTTAAATTTATGAGTAAAAGACAGAAATCGAATTGATGAGACAAA
>JAKUCV010001507.1:0-29125 GCA_028386065.3 Turnera subulata | reverse complement strand
GGATACCGTAGAGGAGCAGGTCTTCTTCTTGCTCTTACTGATTCGGTTTCCGGCTTAGGTGAAAGATCCTAACACTACAAGTAAGTAAAATTGTTATACGGTTTACTAGCTTCACATGTGTTCTTGGTTGTTTCCCTTGTCTTCCGCTGCATATATCCGCTTTTATATGAATGTCATATAGCCTAGGGAAACTTACACACAGGACATTATCCCTCACAATTATGTTTCTTCTAACCAAATTATCCCTCACAGCTATCCCATTATTCAATACCATCCAAAGAAAACACTCCACTTTGGGTGGAGCACAGCCAAGCCATATCCAAGGAATATTACTATCCTGAAAATGAATTTTGGATAAGCAAGCATACCCCGATTTCACTGAATAAGCTCCACTCCTCTCTTCAACCCATCTCCATTTATTAGTCCCTATTAACGACAGTTTCACGTCCCCTAATCTCCTTCTAATATCTGACTCCATCACCAACTCATACTCAAAAAGTGGCCTTCTCCATCCAAAGTTCCACTCTAACCTTCCCTCTACACAAGATAAGCATCAGCCACATTAATGTCACGATAATTTGACAACCGAAATAATATAGGAAATAACTCCTCCAAGCTCTCCACCCCTCATAACCATCGATCACGCCACAAAAGACAGGATTTGCCATCCCTTAAATCTCTCCTAGTAAATTGACTTAAACCCATCAAATCGCCCGGCATTAACTCACCAGAATTGGCAATATCTTTCCATATTTTTGAGACATTATTGTCCTTAAATTCCGGCCATGAAGACTGATTCCCCCTTTTGTATAAACAATTAACAATCTTCACCCACACAGGACCATTCGCTTTCATAGGGTCTTCGTTAGCAAACCTCCATAACCACTTGAAAAGAAGGCATTGATTTTTAATTAGGAGATTTTCAATCCCTAAACCTCCTTGTTTTTTTGGTTTAGCGATTTTGTTCCAGGCCACTAAACACATCTTTTTCTTCTCCCCACTTCCGCCCCACAAAAAATCTCTCTCTAACCTGACAATTTTCTCTGCTACACCTCTCGGCATCTTGTATAAGGACGAGTAGTAGATAGGAAGATTACTTAACACTGCCTTTATCAACGTCACCCTCCCAGCCAGTGATAAAAATTTTCCTTTCCAAGATGCTAACCGGCATTTGATTCTGTCAATGACTGTGTCCCAAGCTTTAATCTTATGCATATTCCTCCCAATAGATAACCCCAAATAGTTTAATAGAAACGTCTCCACCTTACTCAATAATAGTCCAGCCAAAAACTCTGTCCTTTGACCAGGAATATTAATTCCAACCATACTACTTTTGTGGAAATTTATGCTCAAACCAGATAAATTTTCAAAGCATCTTAGAACTCTCTTTAAATTCAACAACGACTCCTCCTCCTCCGGGCAAAAAAATAAAGTGTCATCTGTAAACTGAATTAGAGGTGCCACTATCTCATTGATCCTCACTTCTTGAATTAATCCCTTGTATACAGCTTGATTAACCAAAAGGGACAACCCTTCAGCAACCATGTTAAACAAAAAAGGTGATAGTGGATCACCTTGTTTCAACCCTCTGAATGCAGTAAATTCGTCTGAAGGGCATCCATTTAACAAAACCGACATCTTTGGATAACTGATGCATCCCCATATCCATCTTCTCCAATTTTCACCAAATCCCATGGCCTTCATAATTTCCATTAGAAAATCCCATGACACAGAATCATAGGCCTTACTAAAATCAATTTTCCACATGGTTGCCTTACTCCTATTCTTCTTTAATTGAGAAACAATCTCTGAAGCAGATAGTGTACAATCAAGAATCTGACGCCCTTCTGTAAAGGCATGCTGGTTTGGACTAATCAAATCCTTCATTACGCTTTTCAGTCTTCTATTAAAAATTTTGGCAATAATCTTGTATACACTGTGGATAAGACAAATCGGTCTATAGTCTTCAAAACCCTGTGCCTCATTCTTTTTTGGGATCAAACACATAAAGCCACAATTCACTCCTGAAGGTAGGCGTCCAGATTGACAAAAATCATTAATCAGATCCCTCAAATCTTCACATATCAAATCCCAAGCTCTTTTAAAAAAATTGATATTAAAGCCATCCGGGCCAGGGGATTTATTGCCATCACAATCCCATATTGCCTCCTTAATTTCCTCCAAATCAATAGGTCTCTCTAAAAAGGCAGCTTGTTGGGGCGAAATCTTTCTAACTGGAATATCTCCCCAAGAGAATTTTGATTTAGATATGGGTTTAAAAAATTTCTCAAAATAAACCTTCGCAGCCTCTTTCACTTCCACAGGATCTTCCAAAATATTTCTTTTAAAGCTAATTTGACAGATTGAATTTCGCCGACCTCTGTTACATGCATTCAAGTGGAAGAATCTTGTGTTTTTATCACCCAACCTCAACCATTTAATCCTTGATTTTTGTTTCCATAGACTCTCCAGTTGATTTTGACGCTTGAAGAGTTCAGTTTTTAAAACCCCCATCTGACTTCTTTCATCAGGATTAAGAGCCCGTTGCTCAGTGATAAGATCAAGCCCCTCTATCTTCTCTCTTAGCACCTTGATACTTTCATCAATATTACCAAAAGAATTCCTGTTCCACTCTTGCAAAAGCTTTTTTATAAAACCCAACTTCCTGATAAGGCAATATTTCCTTGGAAATTTTGAGCAAGCCTTCATCCACATCTCTTTTAGAACCGAGTCAAAATCTTTATGAGACAGCCAAGCATTCAAGAATTTAAAAGGTCTGATGCCCCAGAACTTTTCTTCTTGCGCCAAGATCAAAGGGCAATGATCCGATCCGTTCTTTTCACCAACCCAAAGCCGGATCGATGGGAATAAATTAAACCATAGAGGATTGAAGAATGCACGATCAATCTTACTTGCTCCTCTATAATTACCCCAAGTAAACCGCCTCCCTTGAAGCTCAACTTCACATAAGTCTAAATCTGAGACAAAATTGCATAATGCCCGAGCACCCCTGATAGAAATCCTGCCACTAAGTCGATCCTTAGTCTCAATCACTTCATTGAAATCACCAATGATTAGCCAAGGTACTTCTGATCCCTGCAGACAGATTGATAATTCCTCCCATAGCTCGATTCTCTCTTCCTCCGAACCTGGACCATACACACAGCAAATGCCAATCAAAGTATTCACTCCCACTTTACCTTCAATCATTATCCAATTCCTTCCTGAAGAACGACTGCTTACAGATAAAAAATCCTCCTCCCACATTAAACACAAACCACCTGAACTGCCAACTGCATCTACAGAAACAAAATCAAAACCACCACCGCCCCAAAGTCAAGCATAATCTCCTTGGACCCAACCCGAACACTTTGTTTCACATAAGAAAACTATTCTCGCCTTTACCTTCAACATCAATTCTCTCACACTACTATGTTTATTAGTCGACCCTACACCCCTTATATTCCAAGAAATTAAACTAAACATAATTTAATTGGGTCTAACACAAGATACTAACCATTTGGAAGGAGAGGATAGCTATACATTAGTCCTCGCCTCGTCCCAGTCCACTGCTTCCCTGTTGATCAACAATGCAACTTTGTTAGCAACCCCTTCTCTTCCACCCACACACTTTAAGCCCAGCTCTTCCCCAACCTTTAGAGTTTTTTCAGCTTCTAACGGTTTGGACACAATATCATCTTCCATAGCGGCCGTGACACATAAATTGCAAGCAGCAATGTCATTGTCCTTAATAGAACTCTCACCTGACCTCAAAGATCTCACTCTTCCCCCTGATGCAGTCTTCTTTACCTTCCTGAGTTTTTTAGCATGCGAGTCATGTTTACAGTCAGCCTTATCCATGAAAGCCTGGAAGTTGGCTGCCAAATTAGGGAGTGACAGCTCCTCGTTTCTGGCTTCAAACCGAAAAACACCCATAGGTCTTTGCTCATTTGTATCTACAACCAGGTCCTGGTTACTAGTATGCCTCTTTCGATTAGTCCCATTACTTGAAGACCCATCTAATAACTCTATCCTCCTCCCTACAGAGCTCGAAACTTCAAAAAGCCCATCTTCCTCTCTTGCGGGCCCAGACCCTCCAAAGTCAGCCTTCATACTTCCCTTATTAGGTAGGGATTTTAATTGATCATCGCTTTTATTACTGCCAGCTGCTATCTTTTTTGCACGCTCCTCCTTCCTAGGCCCCACTGCATTTAAATTCCTTTCAATATTAATTGAACAGTCCACCACTGTGTCAGACTCCTCCCCCAAAACTCTCTCCTCCAATACATTCTTTCCTTTCTCTAACCGCTTTATCGTTTCACGAATACCAAAAGGATCAGTCGACCCCTTGGGTTCCACTCCCTCGCCACCCCCCACACTACTTTCACTGGGATGTGTGTCCCCTTCCCGGTCAGATTTCTCACCGGAAAAATTTCCCAGATTATCCGATCTACCATAGCTCCACACATCTCCCACCAACTCTTGAGATTCTACCACTGAAATATCAAAGTCTTTCTCTCCGATTTCACCTTGAAGTTTCGAGAGATAGGTGATTTAATCGTGGTGTTGATAATCACCTTGGCCACTTCCAGATTACTACATGTCTCAAAGCTGTTGACAGTTCTTTTAAAATTTCCAAACCGTACTGCAACAAGCCTGAAAAAATCGTCACTCCAGGCCTCAGGTGGAACACCATAGATATTCAACATGCAATCTTGGTGAGATGCGCCATCTCCATCCTTCCATTCTCTCAACATCTCGAAAACCCCATCATCCCATGCATCCTTCTACTTAAAACAGGAAACCATTACTTTTCTCGATTCAAAAACCAATAATACATACTGTCCTCCTAGCTTCTTAAACTCTATTTTTCCGTCATGCAAGTCACTAAGGCCGGCAGAGACTTGAGACATATCCACCCCCTCCTTTAAAACCCCAAAAGCACATGCTGATAGCTTTTCCATGGTCTTCCTGGACGGGATATATTCAAAGGAAATCCCATTCCTTATGTCCCCTTTTTCCTGTAGCTTCTCACGCTCCCTGTTTGACAGAGCATGAGCATAGGACCTGTCCCCCAAAGGGGTTTTCTCCATCCTTCGTTTTCCAGTAGCAAAATGGTCATCTTTTCTGGTAACTGCCATCCTTACCTCAGGTCTGCCCTTTGCGACTTTTGCCACCAACATGCCATTAATGATTTTTGACCGGTTAATCTTCCCAACCATATCTTCATACTTGCCCTTCAACTCAAATTTCACAAAACCAAATCTAATCCCCATCGCGCTCACTTTCCCAGGGATATAGACATCTAACACAAACCCCACCCTTGACATATCTTTGAACAAATCCACCGCTCCCCAAGCCGCCGGAATGTTCTCTACGAAGATGCATTCCTATTCTCCAAAGCCCTCCTCACTTGATCCCTAGACCAACTTGAAAGAAAGATGGTTTAAGATTGCCAGAAAGAACGCCCTTACCCTTGCTGACACTCGAAAAAACACTTACCATAATGGAAAAATTTTAAGCGCGTGAGGCGCGTTCAATTACATGCATTAAACTTGGTATAATTAACAAGTGTTGTATGGATAAAGGTGGCATAATCTTTGATGGTTTGATTAATGTCCAAGTTTTGGTTGTAGGTTTTGGGGAAGAGGAGGCAGGGGAGACGGAGCCAGGGTTACGCCATCTACGGGAAATTAAGGAGGCTTGTATTGCCTCTTTGGTGCTTGGAAGGTATCTGAGTATGTGGAGGAGCACTTTGTCCGGGAGACATTCAAGGTGGTAGTGGTGGCGGTGATGGTGGCCGCGGCGGAGGTTGTTGCACTCTTGAGTTGGTGGAGACACTGAGACAATGAAGAGGCGAGATGGTTTATAGGGGCAGGATGAAGATCGGGCAATATGGGAAAGGTGAAGTTCTTCTATATTCCTCTAATATGTATATCCAGCGACTTCAGGGGTCGGTGCAGCGTAATTGGGAGGTTTCCTTTAAGTTTATACTCCATGAAGGTAACAGAGTGGCCGCTGTGTGTTGGGGGGGGCCTGGTTTGGTGACTTTGCAGATACCACCTGATGCTTTTTTGCATTTACTTGTTCATTACCCTGCGTTTGGCTGTCTCTTCCTCCTTGATTAATTAATCCAGGGCGTTTTGCCCTCCTATTTTCCCCAAAAAAAAAAGTATATATGTATGTTTCTATGGGAGTCGGCTAAAGGCACCGACTTAATTATTGTACAAACTTGGGGTATTTTAATGCCAAACCGACTCTGGTTTAAATAAGGAGCAATAATTTAAAATATTATTTGAAGGAAACCTAAATCAAATGGGAAAACAAGCTTAACAAAACGACAAGAGGGGTAATGGTACCAACTAGACCTGGCAATTCGTGTTTAAGGGTCGGATTCGTGTCGGGTTGAACAGGTAAAGGGGTTTTAATTTCTTAACCCCGTACCTGACCTATTTAATAGTCGTCGTGTCGTGTCAACCCGTTTATAATCATGTCGGGTTCGGGCTGACCCACGGGTTACCTGTACTCAAACAAGATAGATGGGTTGAAGGATATGTTATTCATCTCACAAGGAGGCTGTATTTATAGTACAAAGTAGATATTATACAAAGAAAATATTCACAATCACTACAATCACTTACAATCTCTCTAATTACTCTCAATTACTCTAATTTCTCACTAATTAATCTAATTCCTACAATCACTCCTAAATTATATTTACAAACCATAATTTGTGCCATAACTCACGCCAACACTCCCCCTCAAGCTGGAGCATAGATATCACACATGGCCAGCTTGACAAGCGAGTTATCAAAAACTTGTCTAGAAACAGCTTTTGTCAATATATCAGCCAATTGCTCTGTGGTCTTGACATATGGAGCTTCAATGATCTTGCCTTCAAACTTCTCATATATAAAGTTTCGATCAATCTCCACATGTTTTGCCCGATCATGTTGAACTGGATTTTCTGCAATGTTAATAGCAGATTGATTATCACAATATAGCTTCATAGATCCTTTTTGAGAAAAACCAAGTTCCTCCACAAGTTGCTTTAGCCATAATAACTCTTGGATTCCTTTTACCATTGCTCTATACTCAGCCTCAGCACTTGATAAAGAAACAACTTTTTGCTTCTTACTCTTCCAAGTGACTAGATTTCCTCCCACAAAAGTGAAGTATCCAGTTGTAGATCGTCTCATTTCTCCTTTTGCACCCCAATCTGAATCACAATAGCCAATGATGCTTGCATTTCCATGCTTAGAAAATAGAAGGCCTTTTCCGGGTGCTGACTTTAAATACCTCAGTATCCTTATGACAGCATTCATATGGACCTCACTTGGATTATGCATAAACCTGCTCACCACACTAACTGCATATGCAATATCAGGTCGTGTATGAGACAAGTATATCAAACGTCCAACTAACCTTTGATATCTCCCTTTATCAGTAGGAACCTGATCATTTAGTTCTTCAAGACCGTGATTTTGCTCCATGGGCGTATGTAAAGGCTGACACCCAAGCATGCCAGTTTCTTTCAACAAATCTAACACATACTTGCGTTGTGACAAGAATATTCCTTGCTTAGACCTGATAACTTCAATACCCAAAAAATATTTTAAGCCTCCAAGATCCTTCATATCAAACTCAGAAGCTAAGTGAGCCTTCAACCTAGCCATTTCATCCAAATCATTACCGGTAACAATCATGTCATCAACATAAATGATTAATGCAGTGGTCTTGTCATTGTGCCTTTTTAGGAATAAAGTATGATCAGAATTACTTTGAACATATCCATACTTCTTCATAGCGAGTCGAAATCTACCAAACCATGCTCTTGGTGATTGTTTCAAACCATACAATGCCTTCTTCAATTTACATACCATCTTCGAATCATCAGTAGAATCGAAACCAGGAGGCATACTCATATAAACCTCCTCAGATAAATCACCATGTAAGAAGGCATTTTTCACATCATACTGTTGCAATGGCCAATCAAAATTTGCAGCAAGAGACAAAAGCACTCTAATAGTATTTAATTTTGCGACAGGTGCAAAAGTCTCCTGGTAGTCAATACCGTAGGTCTGAGTAAAGCCACGAGCAACTAACCTTGCTTTATAACGTTCAATTGTACCATCTGGGTTATGTTTGACTGTAAATATCCATTTGCATCCAACAGGTTTCTTCCCTTCTGGAAAAGCCACAACATCCCAAGTTTGATTCTTCTCAAGTGCTCGCATCTCCTCAGCCATAGCTTTTGCCCATTCAGGATCATCTAGTGCATCTTGAACCTGTGTAGGTATATTAACTCCAGCCATGTGATTAGCAAAACCTTGAATGGTATGAGGTAAGTGCTGAGTAGAGACATAATGAGCAATTGGATACTTCATAGGTCTGGAATTATCAGGTGAATATCTCTCTGGTGGTTTTCCTCGATTACTCCGAGGAGGTAGTTGAAACCTGTTATCATCACTAGAAATTGCTGGGGTATTGTCAACAATTAAATTGTCAGTATTATCCTTTAACTGAATACATACCTCAGGCTCATTAGCAAAGGAAGAAAAATTGGTAGGTACTGTTGGTGGAGAGAGGGGTTCTTCATCACATGCTTCTGGTAGTATGCATGCTTCTGGTAGTATGCCCAAATTTGTAGAATCATCATTCATCCTATCTGGAAGCATGAACATCCAATTCGGCTCTTCAACTGTCATCTCCCCCTGAAGAGAAGAATTGGCTTCGTGGGGAGAATGATACATTTCTGTTTCCAAGAAAGTCACATCCATAGTAACATAGGTGCGCTTCGTTGGAGGATGATAACACTTGTATCCCTTTTGATGTGGCAAATACCCCATGAATACACACTTAAGGGCACAGGGATCAAGCTTGGTACGCTGATGTTTAGGAAGAAGAACAAAGACAACACACCCTAATACTCGTGGCGGTAAGTGTAAACTTGAGGTCATCGTCACCGTTGATGATAATGTCTCCAAAGGTGTTTTGAATTGAAGAACACTACTAGGCACACGATTCATTAGATACACAGCATAAACAATAGCATCTCCCCAAGCATTTGGCTTCATGTGTGCATCAATAAGACAAGCACGTGTGATCTCGAGTATATGGCGATTCTTTCGTTCGGCCACACCATTCTGTTGAGGTGTAAATGGGCAAGTTGTCTCATGGATAATACCCTGATCCTTGAGATAAGTGTTGAAGACATGGTTGACAAACTCACCACCATTATCAGACCTTAAAACTTTCAACGTGGCAGAAAATTATGTCTTTATCAATTGATGAAATGAGCGGAAGCATTGAAAAACATCACTTTTATGTTTCATCAAATAAAGCCAAGTCATACGACTGAAATCAACAACAAATATCACAAACCAACGATATCCATTTGCTGTCAACACAGGAGCAGGACCACACACATCAGAATGAACTAAAGCAAATGGTTCAATAATTTTATTCGTACTCAAAGAGTAAGTAGCACGATGGCTCTTCGCCAAAACACAAACATCACAATGAAAATCAGCAAGAGTGCAATCTGAAAAGAAGGAAGGAAATAAGTGTTTTATGTAGCCAAAAGAAGCATGACCAAGTCGACGATGCCACGTCCAGATTTGATTCCCTTTAGAACCAGAAGAACCTCGAGAGGACAGAGCAGTGTCTGAACAAACTTCATCTACATAATACAACCCCCCTCTGATCTTAGTACCACGCCCAATAATCTCCTTGCTGTTGAGATCCTGAAATAGGCAAAATTGAGGATACATTAATACAAGACAATTTAATTGTTCAGTAACTTGAGATACGGAGAGGAGGTTATTTGAAAGTGAAGGAACATATAATGTATGCTCCAACGATAAAGATGGTGTCAATATAACTGTTCCAGCACTCATAACCGGAGAAGGTACCCCATTAGCATTAGACACTTGTAAACGTCGAGGTGCAATCTTGGTGGACAAAAGTGATGAGTCAAATGTCATATGATCAGTGGCTCCTGAATCAATCACCCAACCAGTGTCTTTGATAGAATCAGAAATAAGAACAGATCCAATATTACCTGATGGAACTTCGGAATTGGCACCAGAAGTAGCACCAGATGGAATATCATTGGTAGTTGTGGATGACATAATTGCAACCTTACCCTCTTTCTTGTCACCATCTTGCCTATTTCTTCGTTCGCGAGATTTCTTTTCATTGAAACTGTCCCACCATTCTGGATAGCCATTCAATTTGAAACAATTTTCAAGAGAGTGTTTAGGATTACCACAGTGAGAGCAACCACCATTGTAACTACTACGGGGCTTTGAATTAGTGGCACGATTGTGAGGCAAAAAGCTCTTGGATGCCATAGCCACAGCAGATTCGGCGGAATGGTTGTGCAGCATTGTACTCCTTCGTTGTTCCTCTTTCCGAACTGCAGCAAATGCAACATCTGGTTTTGGGAATGGCTCAGAACGAAGAATATCACTACGAACATTATCATAAACATCATCCAAACCCGCCAAAAAAATATAAACACGTTCTTCATCAATTTCTTTCTGACGAGCAGATATAATATCAGGTTGAGTGAATGAAATTGGTTTACGAAAATCTAGTTCTTGCCATATTGTGCGTAATTCAGCATAATATGTAGAAACTGATTTTCCATCTTGCCTCATGCGCATAGCCTGGCGAGAAAGATCATATATAACAGATCTATCTGCCCCTTCAAAATAAGTTTGGGATACTGTATCCCAAATACATTTCGCCGTGGGGAGGCGAACAAATAGATTCATCACATCGGGTTTCATGGCACCGACAAGCCAACCTTTAACAGTAGCATTCTCCATACTCCATTTCTCATATGAAGCATCTTCAATGGAGGGCTCCTTAATTTTTCCAGTTAAGTAACCCAACTTGCCACGACCAGCCACAAAAGTCTCAACAACTTGTGACCAAAGGGAGTAATTTGAACCATTGAGTTTCACACCATAGGGTATTGCAACAGGTTCTGGTACAAGGCTTGTTGCATGTGTGTGAGACATCACAGGTATTTTTGTGGTAGGGATAATAGTTCCTGAACTAGGAGGTAACTCACTCATGTTATTGAGAAACTAGGGAAGCAATAAGAAGAGAATAACAAAATAGACAGAGAACCTGCTCCGCTACCAACTCAAACAAGATAGATGGGTTTAAGGATATGTTATTCATCTCACAAGGAGGCTGTATTTATAGTACAAAGTAGATACTATACAAGGAAAATATTCACAATCACTACAATCACTCACAATCCCTCTAATTACTCTCAATTACTCTAATTTCTCACTAATTAATCTAATTCCTACAATCACTCCTAAATTATATTTACAAACCATAATTTGTGCCATAACTCACGCCAACACCTGTTAATTCATAGAAGTCTACAAATTTGTTTGGAATTTATCTATTTTGCACATTTTTCAAGCAAATAGGTGTGTAATTAGATGTTTTAAATATTAAATATAATTATAAATTGTAGAGTCGTAATATAATGCTATTTTAAATCATACATAACAATATTTATGGACAATTTTAATAATGTTGGCCTTAAATATTACATAAGTCATGTATTAATTCAGAAAAATATATAGACCCTAAATATAATCGGGTCATCAATAGGTACCCATCGGGTTGGAGGGTCAACCCGCGACCTGACCTGCTAATTTTGGTATCGTGTCGGGTCAACCCATTTAATTAAACGGGTTGAAATTCTCTGAACTATACCTCCTAATTTGGTGTCGGGTTAGTGTTGTGTTGTCGTGTGGAAACCTGTTTTGCCAGGTCTAGTACCAACTAGTAAAAAGTAATATTAACTAGTATTTTTATTTTCCCATCTGTATTCGGAGCTTTGCCCGAATATTAACCTTATCATTGTTCACACTTGAAAATGCCATTTTCAATTCCTTTGCAAAATGTATAAATGTTAGAGAGAGATATTATATATATATATATATATATATATATATATATATTTTGATAAGACGATGAACTTTAGACTATGTAAAATATTTCCAGCCACGAATGCAATCGGAAGTCGAAAACAGCTCTAAATAAGATGAGATCTAAAAGCTTCTCCGGATCCACCCAACTCCATTGACAATAAGCCTATTACGAGCAAGCCAGATAGACCAGACCATGGAAAAGAAGAAGGTTATCCGTGAAGATTGAGACCAAGAAACAAGCACTTTTTATCGAAATCAGCATATACACATAACACCAAAAGGTACCAAGACATCAATTTTATCCTTTATATAGTGCAGCGGATCATAGGCATAATTTCATAGACTGATGGACACTTTATCCAGATAGGAATTGTCTAGGAAGCACGGGTACTTCGTTTGGGTGCCGTTTCCCGTACCTGGTACGTATCTAGTACTGGTACGCGTGAAAAACGGCAAAAAAACGTCTCTGGGAGTCCCAGAAACGCGAAAACAGGGGAGGTACGTGAGGGGTACGCTCGAGGTACGGGGAGGTACGCTCGAGGTATGGGGAGGTACTGTCCAGTAGCTTATTTTAAAAAAAAAAACCCTTACTCACAACTTATCTCTACTACTCTCACTTCTCTCACTTCTCACCGGCGACGAGACCAGCCCCTATTCTCCTTCTCATCGGCGTGGCTCTCCCTCTCTCACAGTCACAGTGACCGGCGACTATCTTTCTCACAGTCCTCAGTCCTCACCTTCTCACCGGCGACGCGACGTCGCGACCAGCCCCTTCCGTTGACCACCGTATGGGACGGGGGACGGACTCTTACATAACCATTGAAACGTCAAAGAATTGAAAGTTCATTATATCTTTGCTCCAGTGATACCTGTTGATTCTGCCACTGTGGGACGGATAATCCAGGAATTGAGTGAAACTGACCAGCATGAGACTGCGGAGCATGGGGTGTCATAGACTGTGCCATTCCCTGTTGGTGTAGAATGAATGGATGTAGCGCAGCTACCTGTCCAGGTGGAAGGTAGGTAGGCATCCCAAGCAAAGATGTAGGTGCTATCGCAACCCCGGCAACATGGTTTGTCTAACATTTAAGAACACACAAAGTAGAAGTCAAGTAAATGAGATGAGGCCATCTGATCTTCCTTCTCCAAGTCATATGTTCCAATAAACATCAGCAAAAGGAAAAGGCATGCTCTTCTTCCAATATATAATTTTTGAATATATATTTTTTTATGAGTAAATAGTTTTTTTTGTCCTTATACTTTATCGATTTCGCATTTGTTGTCCCTCCTCGTTTAATTTCACTTATATTGTCCCTCAACTTGTAATTTACCGGGTCATGTTGTCCATTTTCCCTATTATAGCCGGTTGATTAATGTGGTGTTGACACGTGTCTAGTGGGTTTGTAATTTAAACAACTTATTTACTCATTTTTATTTTTTTAACTAAATTTTAATATCTAAAATCATTTTTTAGATTAAATAAAGTGTCACCACCAAAAAGACATCGTTTCTTTTCTTTAATTGCACATAGCACCATCTTTTTTCTCTTTTGAGCAAAAAAAATAAAATCTTTTTCCTCTCTCGCCTCCTTCTATTGTCCACCATGAACCCCAAGCCGCCGTCTCCTCTCCCAGATCTCGCACCACCGCAGCCCATCGCCGCCCTCCTTCCTCTCTCACCTCCTCTGTTTCCATGGCAATCCGGAGACCACCCCTCTTCTGTTAATCGCTAGCGTCGCTGAAGCCACCGTCGCTGTAGTGAAGAGCCATGGACCTTACCCATGACCGCCGCGACGAATCTCACCGCCCCCTGCCTCTGCTCGCTACCGCCGCTGCACCCATCTTCAACCTATCTTGTGCCACCACCGGGGTCAAGGAACGGAGTTTAGGTCTCTGCTGAACCCAGAAGCCGACACCTCTTTCCAAACCCCTCCCTCTTCTCTCTGTTCGCACCATCGAAGGGGTAAGTACTGCTGCCATTCGGCTTACCTCTTTTCTGTTTTGTTTTGGTGATGTTGCTAATCGGGTCAATTTTTGGTTGTGGCTCTGTGTGCTTGTAATCGAGGGTGGATTGGGTTGTTGATTGTTGTGTTGGTGGGTGGATGGCGTTGATACTGCTGCTGTGGCCGTGGGTGTTGGTATTGTGGGTGGCTGACCGTTGCTTGGTGGAGCTCCGGACACCGACTAACGGCAACGGCTATGGCTATGGCTGCTATTTGGGTTGTTGTGGTGATGGCCGGTTGGTAGTGGAGTTGGGCTGAATCGTTGCTGGGAAAGTGACGGTGGATGCTCTGATGGGTGACGAGCAGAAACTCGAACGGTGGACGAGCAGAAACCCAGACCACGACCGCCGCCTCCACAACCCTCTCAACATTGACCAGAACACCCCCCACCCCGCACGACGTCATCATCGGCGTCTAGCCCGAGCAGAAAATAAAAATGACATTTTTTATGATTTATTTATTTATTATTATTATAAAACCAATTTATTTAAAAGGAGTTTTAGAAATCAAATTAGGAAAAAAAGAAAATAAAAGAAAGATTAAAAAGATTGCAGCCTGCGGGCTCCATTGACACGTGTCAGCACCACGACAATCGACCTGCTATAGAGGGTAAAATGGACAATGTGGCCCGGTAAATTGTAAGTTGAGGGACAACATGAGTGAAATTAAATAAAGAGGGACAATAAATACGAAATTGATAAAGTGTAAGGATAGAAAAAACTATTTACTCATTTTTTTATTCGCCGTTTTTTTGCCGTACCCGTTTTTGGGTTTTTTGGAAATTGCCGTTTTCCGTACCCGTACCCGTACCTGTTTGGGTGCTACTTAGGGAATTGTAACTCACGTTTTCGTACGTGGGAATAAAAGACAAAATATATAGACTTAATTTGGAGAATTACATGATAATTTCACCATTCAGAACTCTAAGCTCAAAGTGTTGCACATTTTCTCCATTCAGCTGCTTCAGTTGTCTGCGCATCACAATTGGTCTAAGCGTGACATTTCCCTCAGGTGAAGGATGAAGAAGAAGGATCTTTTCCAGAGCACATCCATGTAATAGTAGATATGAGATGAAAATTGCTTCCTCGGTGGTCTGTTTAAAATCTTTGATTTTAACCAGTTTCAGGTTGGGTATCTGAAGATGGATTGCTTTTTCTAACAATGCGCTCCTTTTGCTTTCTTCCACCAAGTTTGGTTCTGACAGAGGTGGCCGATACTGGACGGGAAAAGATAGTATTAGTTAATAAAACAAAAAGGTTGAAAAGGAATGCCATGATAGGATAATATTTATCACAATTAAGACATAACACTTACATACTTCCTGTTTACTAGAGGAACTGGAGGTTCTAGGATCAACGTGTCCAGGTTGGGTAAAGGAATGCAGCTATGGCAAGAACCTCGAACTTCGAGTAGCTGGTTCGTATTTCCAGGTGCTTGACGTTGCTAAGAGGACTTTTGAAGAGGCCATGGTTCTTTGGTAGGAGAAACTAAATATGCACAAAAGCAAGCATTCAAATTGCATATTTGATTTATATCACTTTCCCATGATCATAATCAAACATATAATCATCCTGGGGGCAAGATGATGTGACTAACATACCGCTAATTGGGTCATGAAACCTAATTAAGAATTATGGCACTAAAACAACATGCTGTGTCAATAGTACAAACTTAAACATCACCTGAGTATTACTAATCAATTTAGCATTGAAGAATATGATATGTTATTGTTCAATTTTTGGAATAGATCTTTCTTTTCAACAACTACAGTTCATGATTTAGCTTTATAACTAATAGATTAATTGAGTGCCAACTATATATAACACAAACAATGCCCTATTTTTAACCACTACTATGTTTTCTAGGCAGCAACAAAAAAAAAATTAACAACATTAGAGAAATATCAATAAGCAAAAACATACGAGAGATAGAAATACCTTCGGCCCAAAATTCTGGGTAGAAAGATGCTTTACATGGGCGAGTGACTTCATTACGGTTTTCCACTGCGCATAGTATGCATCCGAGAAGTAGACACTTGCTCTATCCAAGCTTGACACGTCCCTGAAATGAATCTTTCTCACCTCGAAGTGATTCATCACTAATGAAGTAAGATTTGGACAATTAATCTCCAGAGACTGCGGCTTCCAATAAGTTCTATCACTATAGAAGCCAAGGCTCAACTCCTTAAGTGTAAGAGAATGAATCTCAAGAACCGAGCCTCTTGAACCCAATTCAGAAACATCCTCAATGGAAAAACTCTCTAAATTCTCAAAGACCGAAAGTATATCACTCACATAGTACCCCTGAAAAATGATTGCTTCTAACCGGAGGGATGTGAGGCATTTGATGCTAATCAAAGCCGGGCAACCAGATCGAAGATAAGTATCGCGAATAGCGATCCTCAAAAGCCTAACCTTTTTTGTATCGGTAAGGGAAGGAGGGAAATCAAAATAATTGAAACGAGAAAGATCAAGCTCTAGTTCTTGGGCGTCATGGGAAACTGCATAGTCGACCCATGAATCTATCAAAGCCATAATTGCATCCCTCATTTCCGGCCAGAATTGGTAATTTGTGTCTTGAGAATGACAGTTGAATTTAATGTAGAACTTCTTGAGAGACTCTTGGGGATGGCGAGCAAGTGTTTCACCGATGAAGAAGGCATAATCTCTTATGGTTTTCCCAAAGCCCCCCATGTTTACCTTGTTGGTCATGGGAAAGAGGAGGCAGGGGAGACGGTGCCAGAGGTCACGCCATCTACGGGAGATTAAGGAGGCTTGTATTGCCTCTCTGGTGGTAGGAAGGTATCCCAGTATGAGGAGGAGCACATCGTCCGGGAGATCATCCAAGGTGGTATTGCGGGTGGTGGCGGTGGAGGCGTTGGCCGCGGCGGAGGTTGCACTCTTGAGTTGGTGGAGACATTGAGACAATGAACAGGCGAGATGGTTAATTTATGGGTTCAGGGTGATGATCGGTCGACATGGTTGGTTGGATAGCTTTAGCTTCTAAATCGTGAAACCCAATAAAACAGAAGCAAGTGCTTTTGTTGACTTGTTTTTACTATTTTTAAACTGGTGAAGTTCTTTTATGTACTTCAACATATATATATGCAATGTTTCTATGGGTGTAGGCTAAGGGTATCGACTTAATTATTGTACCGACTTGTTTTTTTTTTTTTTTTTTCCTTGATACGAAACCTACTTCGGTTTAAATAAGGATGGAGCAATAATTTAATATATTATTTGACGGAAATCTAATTTAAATGAAGGAAACAAGCTAGTTAACAAAACGATAAGAGGGTATGGTCTCGCATATCAACTAGTAAAGAAATAAAAAAGAATAATTTTTTTTATTTTTCCATTTCAAGCATTGTGTCACGGCCCAAGAGTGTGGCATAGACCTCATCTCTTAACTTATAAGCCAAGCACACGCAAACACAACAAACAGAGAACTGAGAGAATAATAAATCAAGAGAAATGATTGGGAAAAGACTCGTAATTATTATTAATAAACCATCAACAATAATACACGTTCAACAACTCCCCCTCACGCATCCTATTTATATAGGTGCCACAAGGTTTCAACCATTTTCCTACTAGTAAAAAATTTTCTATTGCGACTAGATTACCTCCCACAAGTCTATTCCTATTAGGATTCAAATTGGCCAGCCCAAATCCAACAAGAATAGCTCAGCCCACACGCACACCAGCTAGCCCGAAAACCATGTGCCTTGGAAGCCCACACGCACACCAGCAAGCCCATGGAAACCATGTGCACCTTGGATTCCTGGGTTGTGACAATTGTCCCCACTAATGCAGGATTCGATCCACTTGGATATATTGATGGTGAGTCTCTCGACAAGGATTTTCCATATACACCTTAAAGAACCGCTAGTTAACAAGAGGAGTTTCATCTATTTTCTGGGTTTTTTAATATTAAAAATCTATTTTTAGGGTTTTTAGAAGCTACCGCACCCTACCTTGCGATGCCGTTCGAGTTTGCTTAACCCATACACCTTCCCGTCTGTCTCGACCAACAAAACAATACAACCTCTATAGACTCCGTGACCATCGCCACCGCCACAACCATCGCCTGCAACAGCAGCGTAAACTTAAATGATCTCCACAACGTTGTCCTCCTCCTTATACTTGGACACCTTAGCACAATGGAAGGTATACATGCCTCCTTAATCTCTGGTAGATGGCGTAACCTATGGCTCCACCTCCCCTGCCTCCTCTTCCCAATAACCTACAACCTAGATGCCCGGCAAAGCATGCACTTACATAGAACCCTAGAAGAGTCATAAGCGCTATTCATCCATAGAACCCTAGCCCTCTGCCACCCCATGAGTCTCTCGATAAGTTCTATATTCAATATGACTCCTTTTTACAACGGATTGTATGACTTGGAAGTATGGGTGAATTACGCCCTTGGTGTCAAAGAACTTTAGCTTCACTTATACCGTTTTAGTTGTTTTTGGTTTCCTGTTGGGCTCACCAATTCAAATGTTAAGGCTTTGAAGATCTCCTTAAGTGATTGTTGTCTTCGACTAGGTTTCCCTAAGAACATGTGCCTTAAGTCCTTGTGCTTAGACAAATTGGCATTCGAGTACTACTATTTGAGTGATATACTTTTGGTCTTTGAGAATTTGGAAAGTTTCTCTCTTGGAGATTCCTTCTTCGGTTTGAAGCCGGAGTCAACTTCTCGCGTAGGTACTATGAATAGTGGGGAATGGCCATCAAGTTAGTTGGCTGTGTATAATATTTGGGGCTTAAGGTATTATTATTGTTGATGTTGTCTTGTATGGCTTTTAATGTGTTTTGTTTTTTTGGTTTCCCATCCGGTATTCTGGGTTTGCCACCACTTGGATTCGACATCTAGGTATGGTGGGTGGGTCTCTAGATGGGGATTTTCACACGAGAACTCGAATCCAAGAACTTACTTAAGCAGAACTAAGTCGCTTACTACTTAAACTAACCCCACATTGGTTCCTTCTGTGTAGTTTGTTTGCTCATTGATGTTTGTCCTGTTAGTGAAAACAACAAGTTTTTTTGAAAATAGTAAGATACTTTTCTTGAATGCTTGCTTTACTTTGCATTGTTTTCCTACCGAACTAGGTCTTGTCAAACAATGGCCTTTTTTTTATAGCATAAGAGTATTTCAGTCGACTACCGGATTAATATCTCTACGTGGCTTAACGCGTCACCCTTGTCAGACAATGACCTCTTTGCAAGTCCTCTTTGCAACATCAAGCACCTGCAAATAAGAAAAAGCTACTTCGAAGTTCGTGGTATAGCTTCATTTCTTTGACTTTCACTTGTCTTGGAGACACTAATCCTAGAATGCAAACCTCCTCGCCATCTAGAACAAGAGAAGGAATGTAAGTCTTGAAATAAGGTTGAACATTTTCCTAGAACTGCATCCTTTTATAGCTTGTTGTTCTTGCTAATGCTCTCTTTTTCATTCCAGTTTTTCCAGCCAGGTTTTGGAGAACCAAAACTAAAGTGTTGACGAAAGTGAAAATGGAGATATTTTGGGTAGGGTTTTGCCAGACCACACGAAGCAATCTTCATTTCGTATATATTATTGCATGGAGATGCTGTAGAAAAGATCCTTCTTGTGCATCCTCTGAGAGAGGGGAGCTCCATAGTCAAACCAATTGTCTTGAATTGACAATGCATCAACCGGTTGAGATTTCTTGGCGAAAATGAGCTAATTAGGGTTCTAAATTGTGAAATTTTTTAACTCTAAAAATTGTGAAATTATCTGCTCACAACTAAGTGCATAATTTTCTTCCTTTCCATGTATGAAGTGTATGTATTGGAAAACTTGAGTTATGATTTCTACTGGATAATGTTATGTTACAATCTTCTACGGGATTAGTTGGTTATCATGTGTGGTTTAAACGTAAGAACAAATAAAATGCAGAAGTGCAAGTAACACTAAAAATTGGTACACTATTCGTAGTGGGAGATTATTTGTAGTTTTGATCAACACCAATACAATAACACACGCCCTAAACCCTTCCATCACGCCATAAACTGATTTTGTAACTAGTGCTAATTTTCCAGCACATTACACTTAATAAATATGAAATAGATAGAAAAAAAGAAAAATTGTAAGCCTGAGTGGGTTTATATCGTCAACCCAAGACTCTCAACTGGTTTTTACTCTCTTTTTTTTCTTTTTTTTGGCAGGGTAAGGCTCTCAACTTGTTAATAAGGCGTTCATCCAACACAACTGGTTTGGCTGTAGAATTTCCCTCCACTAATGGATGAACAAGAAGGATCTTCTCAAGAGCATCTCCATGCAATATTAGATATGAAATGAAAATTGCTTCCTCCATGGTCTGCTTAAAATCTTTAATTTTAACAAATTTCAGGCTGGGTAGCTGAAGAAGGATTGGTCGCTCCATAGCTGCCACTCTTTTACTTTCTTCCCATTCTGGTTCTGCAGAATAACCATACTGGAAGGAAAAGAGAGTATCAATGGAATAGCTAGAAAGTTGAGGAATCGCATGGCATATGCACTGATCGTATACGCACTGTAAAACATCACACTTACATAATACTTCTTATTTCCTATAATAAGAGGAGGTTGTAGGATCAATGTCTCCAGGTTTGGCAAGAATACAAGCAAGGAAGCCATAGCAAGAACTTTGACCTTTGAGTAGCCTGTTTGTATCTCCAATTGCTTGACGTTGCAAAGAGGACTTCCAAATAGGACATGGTTTGGTTGGAGAAACTATGCACAAAAGTAAGCATTCAGGAAATACTATTGTTGGACATTTATTGAATTATGGAAATTATATTGCCAACATCCACCTATATTTGTATTGTCAGTATATACATATATAAACAATGATGATTATAATTTCCCAACAAGCCAATTTATAGACTAAAAATACTATACACACCTCAATCTCGAAATTATTCCGGGTAGCAAGGTGCTTCACGTGGGAGATTGAGTTCACAACCATTCTCCACTTCTCAAAGTGTATAGGTAAGAAGCAGACTCTTGCTTCAACCAAGCTTGAGACATCCTTGAAATGAATCTCCTTTGCATAATAGTAGTTCATTACTAATGAGGTAAGATTTGGACAGTCAATCTCCAGAGACCCAGAACAACGGATGAAGCCCAGGTTGAGCTCCTTAAGCTTGAGAGAATGAATCTTAACAACTGAATTATCATGGAGGAAGGAATCCTCAAAAGAAAAACTTATCAAATTATCAAAGAGTGAAAGGATCTCATCGGCACGGTAGTTTCCAAAAGTGATCTTATCTAAACTCAGAGATGTGAGGGACTTGATCCTCGCTGAACCTAAGCTAAGCCTTCCAAGTAGCCTACATTCACAGAGAGTGATCTTCAAAGACTTGACAACATTTGCATTGGTAAGAGCGGCAGGGAATTCAAAACAATTGAAAGTAGAAAAATGAAGCTCCAGTAATACTAGGGCATCACTTTGGTTATTAATGGCATAGCTGATCCATGATTCCAAGTCACGCTTTCTCTGCAAACTTTCTTGATAAGGACGGCTGTTTTGATAACCACCGTCTTGATAACCACACACGTGTTGAAGATAGAACTTGTGGAGTTGAGGAGACTGTGGGGGACGGAGTGCAAGTGCTCTGTGGATGAATAAGGCAGATTTCCTATCCATGTCCCATAATCGTCTGTTATGGGTTGCAGGGAAGAGGAGTTGAGGGAGACGGAGCCAGAGGTTACGCCATCTACGGGAGATCAAGGAGGCTTGTATTGCCTCTTTGATGCTCGGCAGGAATCCGAGTATGTGGAGGAGCACATCATCCGGCAGATCACTTAAGCTGCTGGTGGCGGTAGCGGTGGCGGTGGGGGTGGAGGTGGCGGAGGATATGGAGGTTGCACTCTTGAATTGACTGAGACATTTAAACAATGAAAGGGCGAGACGGTTTATTTTTGTGGGTTGAGGATCAACGGCGGCCATCGCTAAGTTTTAGCTCTAGGGCATTTGAACATTGAAGTGTGAAACCTAATTAAGGATGTATGCGACATATATATATATATATATATATATATATATATATATATATATATATATATATATATATATATAAGGACAAATATTCTTGGGAAATGGTGTCGATCGAATATGAAATCGACTGGGAGTTTAAATAAGGAGGGAGCAATAGTTTTAATTTTTAAACATTATTTGACGGAAACCTAAATCGAATGGAGAAAACAAGCTAGTTAACAAAACGACAAGAGGGGTATTGTTTAGGGTATCATTGATAGGCTTCTTATGAATAAGAAGACTTTGGAGATCCAAATCTTACTTCATTAGTAGTGAAGCACTTCGAGGTGGAGGAGATTAATCTCACATATATGTTGGATGAAGCTGTTGTAAGTGTGAACATGTTGTTATTTTGGCATCTCTCACACGGATGGGAAGTATGGCAAGGGGGGTATGAAAATGCTATAAAAGAAACCCCTCACCTTTCCTTAGATATCATCCCAAAACACTTTGAGTATAGTTGTATACCAACAATTGTCTAAAACACTCTTCTCTTAGTAAAGCGAGCAGGCCTTCTTAGTGGTGTTCCGGAGACGTAGGCAAAATTGGCCGAACTCTGTTATCAATTTTTGAGTGTGTTCTTTTATTGTTCCGCCTTTAATTTTCGCATTTTTTTACATTTCTTAATGCCTTTTTTGGTACCTGTATTGCTCTTGATTATCACAATTCATACCTATGTTTCAATTTGGTCACATTTCATCTCTCAATTAAGTCCGATTTGCCTAATTTTGTTATTTTGACTATTTTACCCCTTAAATCAATGACGTATCAGTTTTTTCACCCGGATTCTTCACCTGACCGACCCGAAACTTGGTGGATACCTAAAGCCTAACCGAAACTTGACCCGAACTAGACAATCTTTATCATTTTTTCTTTTCTTTCTATTTTATTATTTTTTTCTAAAAATTTTGATTCTAAAAATAAATATTTCTTTTCGTTCTAGTAATCTGCAATCTATATTTTTTTTGACCCAAGCACCGTCCCACCCGATAATCTAAATATCTATTTTTAGAACTTAAAATAGATTGCAAATTACTACAACGAAAAGAAATATCTTTTTTTAGAATTAAATTTTTGGAAAAAAAATAATAAAAAGAAATAATAAAATAATAATTAAAAAAATGTCCAGTTCGGTTGGGTTTCAGTTAGGCTTTGGTATCCTTCGGGTTTCGGGTCAGTTAGGTGAAGAATCCGGGTGAAAAAACTGATACGTCATTGATTTCAGGGATAAAATGGTCAAAATAACCAAATTAGGCCAATCGGACTTAATTAAGGGATGAAATGTGACCAAATTGAAGCACAGGTATGAATTGTGATAATCAAGAACAACACAGGTACCAAAAAAGGTATTAGTCCCTTTGATGGCTGGCAGAGCCGCCTTGTTCTATTTGTTGGCCGGCTAAGCTGCCTTTGTTGGGTGTAAGTTGTGAGTTATAACACTGTGCAAGTGAGTCCTGTCTAGAAGGCTGGGTTTTAAGTGAACCACTATTCCTCCAGTCTTTCCTGGGGATTTATTTTGGAATGATAATTATGTATAAGGGGATAGGCTAGGCCATCTTTCCTGGGAATTATCGAATCAGTTAAATTCACTAGTTGTGGGGAAATTGCCCGAGTTTCCCCAACAAGTGGTAGCGAACCGAAGGTTCGTCCTTTGGGCTATTTTGTTGAATACTATCTTTCGATTTTGTAACGGCGGAAGTAGGTTCAAAACAGGCTACATCAAGTACACAGTCAGGAGAGATGGCTTCCACATCCAGATGGTCGAGGACCCCAGTATCTAGTTCGAAGCTTGCTGTGGAGATATTTGACGGTACCGGTGACTTTGGCATGTGGCAGTGTGAGGTTCTTGACTTGCTATTCCAGCAGGGACTTGATGTTGCTATTGAAGCAAAGAAACCTGACGATATCAATGACAGGGAGTGGGCCGACGTAAACAAGTTGGCGTGCAGAACAATTCGATCATGTTTGTCGAGGGAGCAGAAATATGCATTCAAACATAAAGTTTTTGCACACAAACTGTGGAAGGCATTGGAAAATATCTTCATGAAGAAGAGTGGTTAGAATAAGCTTCTGATGAAGAAAAGATTGTTCCGGTTCGAGTATCGACCAGGTTCAACGATGAATGAACACATCACTCTGTTTAAAAAATTAGTAGCAGACCTGTTCAATTTAGACATAGTATTTGTAGATGAAGACTTGGCGTTGATGCTGTTATCATCTCTTCCCGATGAATTCGAGCACCTGAAGACTACGCCACTTTATGGGAAGGAGAATGCATCATTGGAGGCTATATGTTCTGCTTTGTATAGTCAGGAGTTGAGACAACAAGATAAAGTAAAGAACAAAGTACCTGCAGCAGATGAAGCCTTAATGGCTAGAGGACGACAGCAAGGCCAGTCTAAGGGAAGAAGATGAAGATCCAAATCGAGAAGCAAAGTTGCCAAAGATGAGTGTGCCTTTTGTCTTGAGAAAGGGCATTGGAAGAAAGACTGTCCGAAGTTGAAAAGGAAGGGAAAGACTCCACAAGATGCAAATGTTGCAGAATGCAAGAGTGATGCAGAGTCAGACACTTCTTTAGTTGCTTCACCTTCAACATCACACGTTGATGAGTGGATTTTGGATTCTGGTTGTACTTACCATATGTGCCCCATTCGGGAATGGTTCTTTGACTTGAAGAGCTCAGTGGCGGGGTTGTTTTCATGGGCAATGACAATTTATGTAAAACAGTCGGGATAAGTTCAATCAAGCTGAAAAATCATGATAGATCCACCAGAATTTTGAGAGATGTTCGATATCTTCCAAAGTTGAAGAAGAATCTCATTTCTTTGGGGGCCTTAGAATTAAAAGGCCTATTTGTCACTATCCGAGATGGAATTCTTAAAGCAACATCAGGAGCATTGGTGATGTTAAAAGGCGTGAGAAAGAATAATCTGTATTACTACCAAGGTAGTACAGTAATTGGGGCAGTTGCAGCAGTAACTTCTGGAAGCAAGAAGGATGCAGAGGCAACGAAGCTATGGCATATGGGTTTGGGACATGCTGGTGAAAAATCCTTGCAGATTCTTGCCAAGCAGGGATTGATGAAAGGTACAAAGACTTGCAAATTGGTGCTTTGTAAGCATTGTGTTCTGGGAAAGCAACGAAGAGTGAAGTTTGGCACTGCTATCTACAATACCAAGGGGATTCTGAATTATGTTCATTTAGATGTGTGGGGACCTGCCAGTACTCCATCTCTTGGAGGTAGACACTACTTTGTCACTTTTGTTGATGATTTTTCCAGAAGAGTGTGGGTGTTTACAATGAAGAAGAAGGATGAAGTGCTTGGGATTTTCATTAATTGGAAAACCCAGGTTGAGAACCAGACAAGAAGAAAGATTAAAGTTCTCCGAACAGACAATGCTGGAGAATATATGAGTGATCCTTTCTTGAAGATATGCCTAGAGTGTGGCATAGTTTGGCACTTCACAATCAGAAAAACTCCACAGCAGAACAGGGTGTCAGAGCATATGACAAGACACTGGTGGAGAAAGTTCGTTATATGCTGTCTAATGCTGGGCTAGGCAGAAATTTTTGGGCTGAGGCTGTGACATATGCTCAAAATCTTGTTAATCGGTTGCCACATTCTACTTTAGGTGAGAAGACCCCTTTGGAGGTATGGTCTGGGAAACCTGCTACAGATTATGATTCTTTGCGTGTGTTTGGCTCCACTGCATACTATCATGTGAATGAGTCAAAGTTAAATCTACGAGCAAAGAAGGCTCTATTTATGGGTCTTAATGCTCGAGTGAAGGGATACCATCTTTGGTGCCTAGAGGCAAAGAAGACTATTATCAGCAGGGATGCTACCTTTGACGAATCTGCTATGTTGACTATGGTAAATCCAGAAGAAGCTGGTAGTACTTCACAGCAGGTGGAGTGTGTATCAAAGTAGGTGGAGTTTGAGCCTACTATGGTGATCCCAACAAAGAGCACCAATGGTGACTCTCCATTGACAGAGGAAGAGTCAGAAGAAGAAGAGGTTTCGACCCAAGAACCTACGCAACAGTTCGAGTCAATTGCCACTAGTAGACTAAGATGAGAAAGGAGAAAACCAGAACATCTCATTGAAGCGGTTGCCTATGCACTTCCAGTCGTTGATGAAGTTCCTTCCACTTTTTCAGAAGCCATTCAGAGTTCTGAAAGTAGCAGTTGGAAGGGTTAATGGTATATTTGGTACCCCTAGTAGTTCAAATTCGTCAATTGTATACCCCGACTATTTTTTCCGTCAATTATGTACCCAAAATTTTTGAGTTTGCGTCAATCGTATACCTCGAGCAGCACTTTGATGACTTGGCGTGCTGCCCGTTAATGGTAAGTTGCAGTTTAGTCCCTGGGTTTCTAAATTAATCATATAATTCCTATATTAGTATACAGTTTAGTACATGTATTTTTTATTATTTAGAATTAATCCTTAATATTATATGTAATTATTATTTACACAATACTTGATTCCTAAATTATTTTTAGCTCATAATCATATTTTTATTAAAATAATAAGCATATAATAATTTTTTTATAAAAAATTTTGTAATACACAACTAGTTATATTTAAAAATTAATGTGGATATAGTACATAGTCATAAAAATCATTCAATTATATTACTTAATTGTAATTACTTATGAATGATTCAATACATAAAGAATATAATTTACTTTATTAATTTTAACAATGTAAGAATTTAAAATTTGAAAAATAAAAAAAAGTGATCCCACTTGCCATGTATCAAAACAATAAGAAGTTTGAAAATCAAATTCATAGCCCAACAGCTAGCACCACTTGCAAAATTAGAAAATTAAAAAGTTAAAATTATTTTCAGGTGAACAAAAATAATAAATTTTTATTATTAAATTGTATATGAACATTATTAAATTTGATGTAACTAACTACATACCATAAATTATTATAATTATAATTATTATTATTGTAAGAGACTATTTACAAGAGTATTAATTTTTTTATTTCCTTTTGTGATAATTATAATTTAATAATTTTTCTAAAAAAATTTATAATTTAGTAATTAACTAAAATTACTCGTATATAAAATAGAATTATAACAATAAATATTTCATAAGTAATAATTATGCATAACACTAAAAATTTAAACTGAAGTATTATCGTTCTTAAAAAAGGATTTGGTTGAATAAAATAAAAATTTGAGGACTTAATTGTATAATTTTAATGGACCTATATGATTAAATTTGAAATATAGGGGGTAAAATAACACAAGTTATTGGCGGGCAGCATGCCACGTCATCAAAATGCTGCCCGGGGTATACGATTGACCAAATTTCAATAGTAAAGGTATATAATTGATGGAAAAAAAGTCGGGGTATATAATTAATGAATTTGAAAGAGTTCGGGTACCAATTATACCATTAACCCCAGTTGGAAAGAGGCAATGGAGGAGGAGATGGAATCTCTTTAGAAGAACAAAACATGGAAGTTGACACAACTACCAAAGGGAAAGAAGACAATTGGATGCAAATGGGTATTTGCTAAGAAAGAAGGATTTCCTTACAAGAGTAATATTCGCTACAAGGCAAGATTGGTGGCTAAAAGCTACACTTAGAAGGAGGGAATTGATTATAATGAGGTATTTTCTCCAGTTGTGAAGCATTCCTCCATTGGAATTCTGGTGGCCTTGGTAGCACAGTTGAATTTGGAGCTAGCTCAACTTGATGTAAAGACCGCATTCTTACACGGTGACTTGAAGGAGGAAATCTATATGACTCAGCCTAGTGGATACAAAGTTGCTGGTAAAGAAAATTGGGTGTGCAAACTAGACAAGTTGTTGTACGTTTTGAAGCAATCACCAAGACAGTTGTGCAAACGATTTGACAAGTTTATGTTGGGTCAGAAGTACACAAGGAGCAAATACGACCATTGCGTGTATTTGAGAAGACTACAAGATGGGTCCTACATCTATCTACCCTTATACGTTGATGGTATGCTGATAGCTGCAAAGAGCCAAGTTGAAATTGACAAGTTGAAGGCTCAGTTGAGTAGAGAGTTCGAGATAATAGATTTGAGAGAAGCCAAGAAGATTCCCGGCATGGAGATAAGCAGAGGCAGAGAGGGAGGCAAACTTTGGCTGACAGAAAAAGAGTATTGGAAGAAAGTACTACAACGTTTTGGCATGAATGAAGGGTCAAAATCTGTAGGTACTCCACTGGCTCCTCATTTGAAACTCAGCAACCAGTTATCTCCGCAGACAGATGAAGAACAAGAATACATGGCAAAAGTCCCTTATGCTAATGTAGTCGGAAGTTTGATGTATGCGATGGTGTGTACGAGACCAGATATTTCACAAGCTGTTAATGTTGTAAGTAGATACATGCATGATCCCGACAGAGGTCATTGGCAAGCTGTGAAATGGATTCTTCGGTATGTCAAAGATACCGTAGACGTTGGCTTAATGTTTGAGCGGAATGAATCACTTGGTCAAGGTGTGGTTGGATATTGTGATTCTGACTATGCAGGAGATTCAGATAAGCAAAGATCGACGACGGGCAATTGGTTCAGTTTAGCAAAAGCCCCTATCAGTTGGAAGTCCACTTTATAGTCAACGGTGGCTTTGTCTACAACGGAAGCAGAGTATATGGTGTGAAGGAGGCAATGTGGCTTCATGGGTTGCTAAAAGACTTGGGAGTTGGTCTGAAACAACTTGTAGTATATTCTGACAGTCAGAGTGCTATTCATCTAGCGAAAAATCAAGTCTTTCATGCACGGACGAAGCACATTGATGTTCGCTATCATTTTGTGAGGGAAATTCTCGAAGAAGAAGAGATACTTCTCCAGAAGATTTTGACTACGAAGAATCCTGCAGATATGTTAACCAATGTGGTCACGAAGGCCAATTTTAAACATTGTCTAGACTTGGTCAATATCCTGTTGGCGCCAGATGGCGCGAGTTGGAAGCATCAGAAAGGCTGTTCTTTATTTGTTTGAGAAGATTGGAATTGGTGGTGGGAATACAAATAACACCAAGGTGGAGATTGTTGTAAATGTGAACATGTTGTTGTTATTGATCAATAGCACACGCCCTAAACTTGCTTCACTCCATAAACTGA
>JAKUCV010001506.1:477358-574054 GCA_028386065.3 Turnera subulata | reverse complement strand
TTGTCATTATCTACTTTCTCTTCTCTTTACATTCAATTTGCCATTTGCTCTCTTATCAATCTTCAATTTCAATATTGTTTCTCTTCATTTATTTTCTTTGCCATTAGATTGAATCGATTGATATCTTGCCTAGTCTCTGTGGATACGACCTTGAGTACCACGACGATTCTGTGCACTTGCAGGATTGACCACATCAATGTTCCATTGACGGAAGGACAAAAGATAGTAGGCTAGAAGTGGATTTTCAAGAGGAAGAAGGAAAATTCGGAGGATGAAGCACCTGGATAAAGGGTAAGGTTAGTAGCTAAAGGTTTCATACAGAGCAAGGGGATATACTACAGTGAAGTATTTTCTCCAGTGGTAAATCACAGTTCTATCAGAGTCTTGTCAGCTTTATTCTTTATGACATAGAGCTAGAGCAGTTAGATATAAAAACTATGTTCTTGCATAATGAATCGAAGGAGCAAATTTATATTAGTTAACCTGAAGGATTTGTCACTATAATTATGAAAAACCATGATTTTTTACTTAAGAATTTCTTATTGTTAGCCTAAATATGTGTTAAGTATTTAATTAAGTAATTAATTAAGACTAATCTTGTTTAGTATATTTCTGACGATTATTCAATGCCTATATTATTATTTTGATGATTAACAAACAGTTTGGAAAGCCCTTGTGTATTTTAAGCATGTGCAGAAAATTTGGTTTCTGGCAGAAACCAAATACCGTGAAGATTTGGCTTCAGCGTGGCTTTTCCGTCGAACCAAAATGTCGCTGTCTGGGCAGTTGAAGAAGTGGTCCCGAAATGTAGCTGACTTTTGTGCAATTAAAGCAACGGATTTACTTGGTCTCCAAGAGTCAACAAACGGTCAGAAAAGTGGTCTTCACACCCTCTTTCATGCCTCAACGAGCTGGTGGTCCTCACTTCCATTTCTGGGGATACTTTTTGAAGATTAAAAGAACAATTTCTACCCAAGTAATTGCCAGTTCTGATTCAACCAACAGCCAAATGTTGACAGTTCTTAATTGAAGAAAGAAGTCAACTTGTGTGCCACCTGGAAGCAATCTAGCCATTGGAAGATACTCCTCCCCATCCTTAGAGTCTATAAATAGAGGGTTGAAGCTTCACAGCAAATCAACCTAGCCATTCAAGAGATTCTAAGTTGAGAAAAAGAGCTTACCTTGAGAGATATTCTTGTGCATAATTTGTGTAATTTCTTAAGTGAGTCACTCTTGAAGCTTTGCCGTGGGAAAGGTTGTAACTAGTAGGATTAGGGGATAATCTTGTTGGGTAGACAAAGCTAGGTTCAGCTTTGGGTTAGGTTTAGCAAGTTCAGCCTGCAAAAACTTGTGTATCATGGTTATTTGGCTCGCCTGCAAAAGCCAAATTAGTGGATAGTTTAGAAATCCTAAAGGGGGGACCTTTAGGTAGTGGATGTACTCCTGTGTGGGGAACTACTATAAATTTCTTGTGTCCATTACTTTTCTGTCTTCATCCTTACATTTTCATTTAAGTTTAACATTTGGCTTCAGTGTCGAGCCAAATCTCTGAAAACCCGAAAAAGAGAAAAAGCTAATTCAACCCCCCATTCTAAGCCTTTTCTGGGCCAACACTTATATGGTTTGAGACAGTCTCTTAGGCAGTGGTATAAGAGATTTGGCACATTGATGATTCACAATGGCTTCGCTCGAAGTGCATATGATAGTTGTGTATGTCTTAAGAAGCTTGCGAAAGTGCATATGACATGCTCATTATTGGTCAAAGTATGTCAAAGATTACCATATTGAAGAAGCAGCTTGGTGAAGAGTTTGAGATGAAGGATTTTGGGTATAACAAAGAAGATTTTGGGGATGGAAATAGCAAGGGATATAAGTGTTAGAAAGCATACACTTAGTCAATAGTCCTTTGTTGAGAAAATTCTCCTAAGGTTTAATTTAGTTGATGCTAAACTTGTGTCTATTCCATTTGCTACTCATATCAAGTTGTATTCTAGTGCTATGGCTTGTATCATGTATGCTACGATATGCACTCGGCTTAACATTTCACATGTTGTTAGTGCTATGAGTAGATACATGGCATATCTTGGAAAGGAACATTATCAAGCTGTGAAATACATTTGCAGATATTTAAAAAGGTATTGCTAGTGTTGTTTTGATGCTTGACAAAGCAATTTAATGAATTTAGTTGTTGGCTAAGCTGATTCAGACTATGCAGGGACTTAGATAAGAGGAGGTCTTTGACAGGTTATGTCTTTAGTCTTTCTGATAGTGCTATCTATTGGAAATTGACTTTGCAAGTTGTAGTTACAAAGCCAACTACAGAGACAGTGTATATGGCTATTACTAAAGAAATGTTTTAAAAATTCATTATGTCCCTCCAGTTAATCAATTTCGCATTTGTTGTCCCCCTTCGATTATTTTCACTCATATTGTCCCGCAATTCACAATTTACCAGGTCACATTGTACATATTACACCCTATATCCGGTGGATTGTTGTAATGTTGACACGTGTCATGTGAAGCCCGCAAGTTGCCCATGTTTTTAATTTTGCGTTCCCTTTTTTCCACAAAATTAAATTTATAGAAATCCTTTTATATCATTAATTAATTAATAAAACCGTAAACCTAACGGAAAAAAAACACCCCGATCATATGGATGACCCTCAATCCTACCCCTCCCCTGCCTTCTACCCCCTCCTCCCCCTTCTTCGCAGCAAAACACAACTAGTCACTGAGGTTGTGCTGAGTTCACCAACACCCATCCACAAGAACAAGACGCGACATGCAAACAACCATGCCAAATTTTGCAACTAATAAATTAACAAAAGCAAACCAACAACAAGAGATATTTAAACCCAAAGAGAAAAGAACAACACAGAAATTGAAATTAGAAGAGAAAGAGCGGATTATTTGTATGTGAACCAGACAGAAAATGGAGGGAAACTGGAGGGACTCGCAGTGGAAATCAAGGGGGTGTTAGCACCCAAAATTTGCCTGCCCCATTTTGTATGTCTTTTCCAAACTCTACCATGTTTTAGAGTCTGAAAAATCCCGAAAATATTTTTAGAGGGCCGTGGAGACCATTTATCCACCTATTTATCATGCTATGAATGTTTTGGGACTTCCTAGAATTTTCTTTGAATTTTTCGGTACTTGGCCGAATTTTAGTAATTTCGGCCCAAAAAGACCACAGTCGCAGTCAAATCAATCTAAGCTTAAAACGAAGGCATCTGGGACACGAACAAGACCACCCGAGGTCACGGACGAACTAGACTAAGTCAAAAAGGAAGTACGCAAAATTTCGGGGCAAGAAAATACCCAGAGGAGTGGGTGGCCCAGCTCGGCCGGTCAAAGGCCAGGTCGACCCTGCTATGCCGGCCGACCCTTCTCCCTTAGGTCATCATGTCATTTTTCGGGTCAGATCCCCCGATCTTTCAAAAATTGTGTATTCGTTGGAATTTCAGAAATTTTAGAGGAATATCCCAGGCATCAAGACGTATTTACCATATTATTTTGGGAATTCTAAGAGGACTCGGAGGGCTCCGTTCATCCGATTAAAAGTTTTTCCTAAAAACTTTGGCCTGGAACTGAAGCCTTGAACCGTGACCTAAAACCGAAGCCATAGCCTTAAGAGATGACCTGAGCCGAAAAAAAACTACAACTATTGCCATCTAGAAAAACAATAAATACGGGTCCCATCCCTTCATTTTTCCTCACCCCAGGAGCCGCGCTCCTTAGAGTATGTCTTTGCACTTTTCTATCTCCCTCCCAGTCCCGCTCTAAGTTGATAATAAAGTGTTTAATATTCACTCTCTTCTACCTCCCTTGCCACCCACTAAGTCGGAATTCGGGGGCGAAGTCGTCGTCTTCCTAAGCATCCTTTTGCGAGATAGAGCTCTCTCTCTCTCTCTCTCTCTCTCTCTCAGTCTAATGTTCGCTTTTTGGGTTTCCAACGTAGTTACTACGCCGAAACCATTTTAGCAAACATCAATACTATGCCGTCATAATGCCGAATTATCTCTTGCATTCTCTTCGTGCTAGGCCATCGTAATGCCGGGTAGTTGCCCGATATTTTCGCCGTTCTATGCCGTCGTAATGCCAGAATTTCTATGGATCATTTGTCGGCATCCCGTTTTGACCCGAAGAACGCTAAAATTGTTTCAGTACTCGCTAACACGTATGTAAACCCATTTACTTTTACGCACTTGTTTGGTTGTTTGTTTTGCATCCATTATAAATAATGTGTTTGCATATTTGCATTACTCGTTTGCATATTTGTTTGATTGTTTGTTTATATGTTAGTTTGCATATTAGAAAGGTCTCCAAGGATGAAATGGGTATGTCTACTAGAATAGGCCATAAACCAACTTATGTGCTCAATGCGAAAAATCATTAAATTTGGGTTTTCAAGATATTTTTCCTTCAATGATGATGATATCTTCGAAGACGATGCCTTCAATCATTTGGGCATAAACACCTTTATAGATGCAATATTTTGTCAAATCCACACACCTTTCTCCAAAACGAGTTTTGATGCATAAAGGGCCAATCTTTCCTTAAAATTGCACCTTTTTAAAGAAAAATCACTGAAGCTTAGTTTTCAAACACAAAATGCTTTTGGTAAAAGCCATGCTTCCATTAGGCAATGTGGAAAGAACGAAAATGAATGTTTTGACAACCAATCACTCTTTTGTATCGATATTTTGTGCCGGAAATATGCCGGCCAAGGAAAGCGGAACATCTTTTGTCAAGCAATTGTCTAGGTCTAGACACATCAAATGGTTTTATAACTAAAGCATTGCATGTTTTCAAAACTTGCTCATCCAAATTCTTTGAAAAATTGCATACATGAGTGTTCTGCATGAAATTCCATCCGTTCATAGAAATGACATAAGTTTGCATTGAAGACCTTTCTTAATGCCCAAATGTGTTTTGTATGATGCATTTGTTTTGAAACACTTTTTGAGAAGAGTGATTGCATGCACTTAGTACAATGCTTTGAGAAACTAAGCCCATCATAATAGCACGGGGCATAGAAGTTCGTTTAAGTGAGGATCACGCCAATTCTAGAAGAACTACGAGAGATTTGACCCCAAGAATAGGGGGTATATAAGCAGTCTCAAGCGGATGAGGCGCAAGCTCAATTATGTGAATATTTTGCACTTCTTTACGTATTTGTACTTGCTTGTTTGCTTGTTAACATGAGGTATTTTATCCGACTATTGAATAAACACATTGACCTTGGCATCCAATATCAGCGGCATTATCTTAGTGAAGATGGTGGTCCCTAGACCCTCCTCTTGGTTTCAAGATTTGTGCTTTAGAGGAATCCCTAGACCCTCCTATTGGTTTCAATTTTTGTGCTTTATCCGGAGTCAACAACAGGTTTTTCTAAAGTTTTTCCTAATCAAACTAGGGCGGCGACTCCTTGGCTGAAAAATAATCAAAAGAACATCGAGAATAGTGTGTGCCCAGTATTTCTTTGAGTTTATCCAAATTTGTGATAATCTCTTTGAACAAACTTAACCGAAAGTGTGAATACCGTACAAGCATATCCTGTCTATGGTTTTTGGGTTTTAAGTGAGACTGGTTGTGACTCCTCCAGTTTATATCTGGGAATATGCTTGGAATGATTGTTTCTTGAGAAGCGGTTAATTCGACTATCCCGGGAATCACCCAATCGGTTGTCTCCACTCAAGCTAAGCTAGTTCATATGAATCATCCCAAATTGCAGACCATCAAATTTAAACCACGGCAACGAGGCAATATCCTGCCAACCGGTCTGGCCGCACGGTGCTCACAGGGAGAAGGTGAGGTTGAGCTTTAGGATGGTGTACATGAACTCGTCACCACTGTGTGAAGAAGTGGCTGTTGGAGTGGAAGGCGAAGGAGGAGGAAGCTGGCTGCCAGGCAAATTAGAATGCTATGGTTTGTGTGAAACGCCCGTGTCCCAATTTATCAATATAAATTATAGTTTAAGTACAAAATGACTAAATTGCCCTTATCATTCCCGGGACACGAAAATATAATCAACTGAAACACCGTATCCCAAAATTATCCATTAGATTAGTTATATCATGTGAAGTGGCCAAAATGCCCTTCTGCCCCGGGATACAATAAAATCAAGAAAATCATTAATTATGCAATATATATAGACAATACAATATATCAAAATAGAGTATGCAGCGGAAGACAAATACATAAATAGGTATGAATGTAATGCACCCTATGGATCCGACCCGAGGAGGAAAGCACCGCCACCTGCTGATATGCACCACTGCTCAACAAACAGCTAACCTGTAAAAGGTCTGTGAGGGGGTGAGACCAACCACTGTCTCACTACAAACAAATAAACCAATAATATACAATTACAAATCAACTACAAGTACACCGGCATCAAGCAACAACAACCACAATACACAGAGCAAGACATCATCAGACTACAAATCATCACTTGTCATTACTTATATTATTATCTTTGTTATTAGGTTTAAATATTTTATTAGGGCCCTCTACTGTGTGCGTCGAGCTCGGTCCCGTCTCATGAGACAACCAGGGCGTAAGCCCAAAAATATCCAGGGCAAGGCCCAATACAATCAATGAGAGAGAGAGACAGACAGAGAGAAAGAGGGAGGTAGAAAGGGGGAGGTAGAAAGGGGGAGGTAGAAAGAGGGAGGTAGAACCGGTCATAACAGACCCATATACTAAACCGCATATACCATGCTAAACCGCATGAAATCCCGAGGGGTATCACTTCCCGCTCGAACCAACCGGTCAACAGCCCCACAGTAGAATTATTATAGTTCGTAATTCTCAATTATGTTTTAAGAGTTGTGCCATAAGTTATGATCAAACGATGTTATGTGGATTTAATATCTTATTCACAAGTCCGGGCCCCCAGCCCACAGTCCACGACACAAACCACAAATCTATATCTCATGTGTTTAACATAACCAAACAAGTCATGCTAGACAAGCACAATACATCACATCGGACAACAGGTCACATAATCAGGCACACCACGTCATAGGTATCATCAACATAATACACTTTGCAAATAGCAACATCAGCACAACAGACAAGCATGCATACAGCATTCAAGACCAAACAATTAATACCACTTTATATTCCAAGACAATTAACCGAGCATTGTAGGCAGTAATGCATACAAAGGTTTATAAGTCCTCACCTTGGCCATAATAATTGTCTCGGAAGCCCAAGCCTTAACCCGCCTTAACATTCCTATGTCCATAACGTCCTACGAACATACACCTTATATAAGAAGTTTATTCATGACAATTGAGTAAATGCATATTAATAACATGATCTCGAGTTAAACCCGTGACACTAAGCCCGTTACTAAAGATCAGGGTCTAAATCCAAACAACTCAAATCCCAAGTTCCGTACTTAACTTAACTCTGATTGTAGTCAATTGGGCCTAGAGTGTATTATCTCAAATCTCCAAAATACAACATTGGGCCTAAAGCCCACATCCATATTAGTCATTGGGCCTAAAACCTATACTTCCAATTATTAGGCCTAAGCCCATATAAACAAGAGTTATTGGGTTTATTTATACAGTGGGCCTAAAGCCCATCTTAGATTACTTGCTCCTTAATGGGCCTATGGCCCATATCAACCCAAACCACTATTAAACCCAATCATATTTTTTTTTTCTTTCGCTTAAAACCGGTTGTTTATTAAGTCCAAGTTAGGATACATACAAGGTTCAATGTATAATCATTGGACCAGGGCCCAGTTTCCCATTTCCCGCTCTAAGGCATACCCGAGCCCAAAGACTTGCCCGGCCTAAGAAACTATCCGCGTCGATAAGTTCCCGGCCACGCGCCTCGAACCTATCACACTCGGTCTTTCACTATTACCATTTATTTTGATACAACGATAAGATGCTCTTACGGTACCTGATATGCACAAGATTTAAATTACAACACTGCCGGGAATTACCGTCTAATGCTGATCTCCGCACCGTCTCATCGAAACACGCACCGTCTCGTCGAAACAGCAACAGTCCTCGCCGAAACGAAACCCGAGTCGCCGGAAAATTCCCGAGCTCGCCGGATTCCGGGCAGAGCACCGCCAGAAAAATCACCAAAAATCTATAACGTGTCTTTGCCACTGCAAAACACCAAAACAACATTCCAGCAACCAATTCTTTGAATCCATGTCCACAACACACAACTAAAGAAAAATTCAAAAACACTCAAAGTCACCGGAAAGGCTTACCGGAAAAACCAAATCAACACTATTTCCACTTGGCATCAAATCTCCCACCGGAACTCCAAACCCAACGTCCTGATGCTTCGCATCCACTGCCTTGGCAACCAACTACCACTGCCAAACCCGACACTCCCACTGTCGGCGTCCAAAAACCGTCCACCCACCATCAACACCACGACCAGCCGCACAAGAATCATCCCCAACCACTACCCCGCATCAAGAATCGCAAATCCGGCCGTCCTTCGCCGGACCGGCCACCCACACAAACCCAGAAGCAGACAGGCCTATGGACCCGAACACCACACAAAACAACACACACACTCGTCGTCATGAGCAGAAATCAACAAACCCAAACACAACACGTTCAAGGCCCGATTATAACAAATCGGCCAAAGAAAAACGGAGAAGAGAAGAGGGCGATGCGTTACCTGTCGGACCTCGATCTCCCGCGCCTCGATCCAACACTCGAGCCCCTCGCCTCGAGCTCTCCTCTGATGGCGGCGGCGCGACAAGAAGCACAAGGGACGAGCAGCCGGGTACGGTTGCTCCAAACGCAGGCCTTCCCCGAACAACTCTCCTCTCATGCCGGTGCTAGAAGGCGGCGGCGTCGTGAGGGAAGAGCAGATAGAGGCGGCGGCGTCTCGTCGGCGGAAGGGAGAGGAAGTAAGAGGAAGTAAGAAGAACTAAAAGAGAACAAAGAGACGAAAAGGGAGAAGCACCGCCGGCTCGGGAGAAAAGAAGAAAAGAAAAGAGAGGAGAAGTGAGGAAAGAGAGAGAAAAGAAAGAATAAATACCTAAGGTAAAACCTAGGGTTCAGCCACGCGTGAAACGACGTCGTTTGGTCAGCAAAAATGGCGTAGTTTAGTCCTCTCAGCACCTGAGGTCAACGCGCCCACAGGCTTGGTCAAAACGCCTGCTTTGTTGAGTTTTGTGCTTTGGTTTTTCTTAAAATGACGTAGTTTTGATCAAAACTACCTCGAATCTTAGTGCTTTAAACACAAACACAATTAACATTGAAACTTTCTCAAATAAATCCTGAATAAAGATTAATTCCACCTAAAAGATAATATCCCCAAGGAAATAAAATACTTTCCTTGACCATAAATACTCGGAATTCCCCGCAAGGGTAAAATTGAAAACTAAATTTCAAAAATGCCGAAAATCCATAGAAATTGAATACCGAAAAATCGGGGCGTTACATTGTGCTCATGATGCCTTTGTTTCTTCTTCTTCTTTGTGGAGGGTTGGGGTTATGGAGAAGAGAGATGATCTTATGGGTAGTGTGTTTTCTGGTGAAAGATGAGGGTGGTCGCGGTTGCGTTGGGTGGTGTTTTCTAGTAGAGGAGAAGAGTGTGGTGGTTCACTGGTTCTGCTAGTGGTGGTCGTATTGGGAAGTGATTATTTTTTTTCTTTTAACAATCACAATAATCAAACTTTTATATATTAATTGCTAAGAGACAATTGTTGATTGCTTAATGATTAACGTATTAAAGTTGTTATTAAAGTTGTTTTTGTTTCTTTTTTAGGAGCGAACATATTAAATTTGTTTTTTTTTTTTGGCAGAAGGAACTAAAATTGTTATTTCTTATTTTCTTTTATTTTTCAAACAAGAAAAATGGTTATTAAGAAAATTTTAGGAAAAAAATGAAAAAAATAAAAAAAATTAGGCAACTTGCAGGATCCACATGACACGTGTCAGCAGTACGACAATCCACCAGCTGTGGGCTGTGAAAAGGACAACGTGACCCGATAAAATGTGAGTTGACGGACAACATGAGTGAAAATAAATGAAGAGGGACAACAAATGCAAAATCGATTAACTTGAAGGACATAAAAAACTTTTTAACCCTAAAGAAATGCAGGAAGCTATTTAGTTATATGGTTTGGTAAGTGTTCTTGGGTTGACACAAAAGAAAACTGTAGCGTTCTGTGCCAATCAAAATGCTATCCATCTTACCAAGAACCAAATGTACCATGAGTAAACAAAGCACATAGATGTCAGACTTCACATCAGGCACGTGGTAGCAATAAAACCGGGAAAGTATACAAAAAAGACAGATCTTTTTGATTCTATTAATATTAGACTCTTAATTTTTTTCTTTGTTATTAAAAGATTCATTTAATTTCTTAAACAAAATTTAAATGCAATTTTTTAAATTGCATTTTCAAATATTAGTGATAGTAAGAGTAATGTTCGAATATTTTGATGTGAAGGAAGTGTCTACACATGATAATCTAGCAGATATGATGACTAAGACAGTTCCAGCTATCAAGTTTAGGCATTGTCTAGACTTGATTGGTGCATGCAGTATGCAATAATGTCCTTGAAAGGGGTATGACAAGACAGAGAGTTGTTCTTCTAGTAGATGAAGAGAATTCAAGCCAAAGAGGAAAATTTGTTGTCTTTCGGTGTCTTGAATTCTAGTGGACCTTGTTTGTGGTTTGCGTTTGTAGATTTGTTAACTACTATGTAACTATGTTAGTGCCCAGTAGGCAAGCTTAGTTATAGTGTCTTCAGGTTTACATACGGTGTGACACTAGAGTCGATAAGGACAGGAAGTGCACACTGGTGCTAGGAAGCGTATGGACAAGGGCAACTTCTAGCAGGCTTCTAGATGGAGGGGCAAATGAATGAACCAAATCCAAACCCGAATAGGGAAAATCCTGAGGTTGTGTAGGGATGGGGCTACGCAGTTAGGGGATTTCGTAATTATTCCGATATGGGACTGCATTATTAAGAATAGCCTAAATGAAGTGAATTCGAGCTTGTACAGGTATGGGACTATATAATTGAGAATAGCTTAAACGGGTTGATAAGTACTAATTATATCAATAATTTGCACCTACCTTTTCAATGTTTAGTCTATAAAAAACTACAAAGTTAAACATACTTGACTTGGAGCAATTCTGGAATGGTAATCTCCCAGGAAGTTTTCCTTGGAAACATGCGATTAAGGACAAAGTATGATGGAAAGGTTCTGTGTTGGTCCGTAGTGATAGTCGTCAAACAGGGACGTTATACACGGAGCCAGGAAGTTAACTCTCTCTTATTCGTGGATGCAAGCAGCATTTGTCGAATCTCATTAAATCTTTCTGTCTTTTTGATTTTCTTTCCAATTATGTTCAGTGTAAAACAACCAAGTTTTTTGAACATATATAATGGCTTGAGATGCCCCCATTGTAGTGGGATTGGCTGTGGCATTACCGCTCCTGCCTAGTTGCTTGCTATTGGAAGAATTTGTGACGGTAATTCACGAATCTCATACTCAATTGCATAAGCATCTTCAAGGAATTTTTGAGATGATGAAGCAAGTTTTGAGCAACTTGTCCGAGCTTATTGGCATAGAAGCACCGAAAATGTCTATGGATGTTGTTTCTTTTCCCATGGAATTTGCTTCTGAGGTTGATTCTCTTTGTAGTTCAGTTGCTACTGCCTTAGTAGATCTTCCTCATTTCATAGGTACCAATCCTGAGCATTGAGTTTTTTCTTGCTAATAGTTATTTTACTTTCTACAACATCAAAGAGGATGAACGATTTCCTATTGCTTGGCTATATTTGGATGATGCTGCTGCACAATGGTTTGTATGGATGCAGCACAACAACCCATTGGCTGGGTGGGATACCTTCACTGTGTCAATTATCAAACAGTTTCAACCCACAAACTTGGAGTTACCAATTGTTAAGTTGCAACTAATCACCACCACCAGAGTCTCAATTATCCAACCTATTGATATACCAGAGGTGCTTGATAGCCATGAGCACTGTTTAACTTTGGAAAAAGATCTTGTACATCCAATAGTGGGCGTCTTTCAATCTTCATTGCCCAGGCCTCAATCAGTTCCCTTTCCTCCTTCACTCTTCTCTAATTCTCCACGAAATTCCCCCGGACTACCTCATAAAGTTAAATTTTCCTTTCAGAAATATCTTCCTAAAGTTAGTCTGGAGCAAGCTCAAGGATTTTATGGATTCTATTATACTTGTCATGAAAGGTACCGTCGAGAAACCAAGTGCCAAGCTCTGCATTAATTTCTTTTTTTAAAAGATGATAGCGATCCATTGGTATCATTGATTCTTAAACCACTCGCTTCCTCCTCTGTGACTGTTACTGTTGTTAATTCTCTTGGACTATAGGATGTTGGATCCCAACTTGCTATTTCTTATAATGCAATGGCAGACAACTATTCTAGCGTTACTCTGAACTTCATGGATTTTGTCAATGGGTATCCTATATGTGCACCACTCGATGAGGCTAGTAGCCCCAAATTTTTTTCACATTGGTATAGTTAAGTTAATGCACTTCACTATGGAGCACATTCACAGTTTCTTAATCTTTGTTGACAAGGGGAACCGAAATCTTTGTTGACAAGGGGAACCGAATGCCTTGTATTGGTATTGTGCAGCTTATGTGTATTTCTTTTCATGGTTTCTTTGCTACTGCTATGCTATGTCATATCCTTCACATTTATACTAGCTCTGGGTTGCAATTCCTTCATTATGTTACATGCATCAAAGGGAAAAGAGAGGTTTCTTCAATCTACCTGGTGCAATCTACTATTTTTCGTTGAATATGAACTTCACAATCTACTGTTAGCTATTGGTCAGCTTGGTTGTCCTTTGTAGCACCAAAAGATCATTATCCTTGTTATTGGAAGGTCATATCACACAGTTATCAAATTGTCTTTGTTTGAAATCTTGTATAGACTTTTACCTTTTCTTCTCCTACAATAGGTTCAAGGAAATTCCATAAAGACTTTAGATATAGCTCAGACGGTTCAACCCAAATTGCTTGGCAATGTTTATTCATCAACACAAGAAGGCAGTTACTTTTAAAGTTGGTAAAAACTCTAACTTTCTCACCACTTATCGGTTCACCACCAACATCACAACAAGTTTGGCACATATTCCTTATGTCCATCCCAAATGCGTCAATGCGTGGGAGATGTCACCTCCAAATTCAAGCTTCGCAAGACAGCTCACATCAATTCATAATTGCATGCTTCGCTGAGGATTTTTCTAGTTTGCAAATTATTCACCTCCATCTAATGAATTCCACTTTTCCTTTAGCTCTTTCACTTATTGATATTATGCAGCAACCTTTTATACAATTGGCAATCTGTCTTATTGCACAGAGGTTGGACTTTTGGGAAAGCCTTTCACTGGAGGTAGCCATTTCTGCAAACCAAGACCAGCCCCACTGTTTTATACTACTGGCAATCTGCCTTATTGCACAGAGGCTGGACTTTTGGGAAAGCTTTTCACTGGAGGTACCATTTCTGCAAACAAAGACCAGCCCCACTGCAGTTTACCATTCTTAAACCTTTGCCGACAAGGTACATTTTCGGGATGAGAATATTGTTGTGAATGCTTCCTAAGTTTCATTTAAGCACCTATAAGCCTATAGGAAAAGTGTGTAAATAAGGAAACCTTCCAGTAAGGATGACGTGGAGGGAACCTTTCATGTGAATGTCTGTAATAGGGGAAAGAGAAATTACATCATCAAGATCAGAGTGGATGGGGAGGTGGAGGAAGATCCGGATGTCATTAAGAGGGAGGCGAGGGGTTTTTTTCAAAAAATATTTAACCCTTCGTCCCAGGTGAAATACAAGTGGGGGGATTGTCGTGTTAAGTCGATTTCTAAGAAGCAAACAGATAGATTGGAAAGGGCTTTGGATAAGGATTGAAGAAAACAAAACAGCAAATGAACAATAATGTTCTATCCAATTGAAGAAATCAGAATAGCAAATAAACAATAGTGTTCTGCAAGAGTTGAATCAATCAACAAAATACTCAAATAGGAACAGAACAATACATAAACATTTAATCACAATACTCAATTTTCTGAAGAAGAAATGATTTCATTCATTCTCACTCATTCTCAAACAATGCATTACAACAGCAGTGATTTTATAGACACAGTTTGTGTTCATTACAATGAACACATTGACAGAACACTAGCCACAAAGAACTCTGCATTATTAAAGACTCGTGAAAGCTCTAGACTCCTTACAACTACAAGACTCCAACTTACTAGTGGACAAACACAAATTATAATTATAAGACTCCAACTTGCTAATGGACACATACAAAAACAATCATACACGCTCCAGACTTCTTCTCCTCTTCCACCTACCAGCTTTAATAATTACAATATATGACTGACTTCTTATTTTCATACACAACAAACTCACACAGACATTTTATCAAATAGTTGGACTCCCTACATACTCAAGACAAGCTGATCAATTTCAACACTCCCCCTTGATCGGATTGTCTTGCACTTTCAGCTGTGATCTCAGAAACTCAAACTTTAGCTTTAGATTGCATTAATGAACATACTTGAAAGCTCTTCATTCCTTCTTTTCCTTTTCTTTCTCTTTGCAGAATATTTTCTCTTGTCTTGCTTGGCAGTTGAAACATCAAACAAGTCACAGAACACTAGTGATTCACCTTCAATGAGATTGTCAACCTTTTTTCACCCTTTGATTTTCTGATTTTTGCCTCTATTCACCTCCAGAGTTTCATATTCCACAAACTGATCATCACAATAACCAAGCTTCACAATCTTCTCTATTGTAGGTGTTTCTATACCTGAACTAACATTGTTGGAGAACTCTCTGAACTCCAAACAGAAATTTTCACAGTTAACATATCCAATATCATCACTTTTCACAGCAATTTCATGACTAAAATCACTGAGACTCTCATCAAGCAAAAACGCTTCATCAATTAATCCAATTTTATCCAAACGTTCATCATTGTTACCAAGTTCATAACTCTTATCAATCAAATCTTTATTTTTGTTATTTGTAACCAAATCAAAGCCATTTGTTACCTCTATGTTTGAATCTTCATCCTCTGCAGCTTCCTCTTTTTCATTGTTCCCAAGCTCATCACTTTCAAGAAATCGAATCACTAGATTTATAATAGACGATTTTTTGTACGACAAATCCAAGCCGAACTTTTCTTTCAGCTTCTGGCACAACATCTTTGTTGTCATTGTGTCAAGATCAGAACATTGAAGAACCTCCCTTAATTTTGCAATGCTCTCCCAATCAGAAACCATCTTCTTGGTCTCTAAAAATCAAAAGGATAGGGCCCATAAAGAAAGAACCGCTCCGCTACCAATTGAAGAAAACAGAACAGCAAATGAACAATAAAGTTCTATCCAATTGAAAAAACCAGAATAGCAAATGAACAATAATGTTATGCAAGAGTTGAATCAATCAACAAAATACTCAAATAGGAAGAGAACAATGCATAAACATTTAATCACAATACTTTCAATCATTCTCACTCATTCTCAAACAATGCATTACAGCAGTAGTGATTTTATAGACACAGTTTGTGTTCATTACCATGAACATGTTGACAGAACACTAGCCACAAGGAACTCTGCATTGTTAAAGACTCATGAAAGCTCTAGACTACTTACAACTACAAGACTCCAACTTATTAGTAGACAAACACAAATTACAATTGTAAGACTCCCACTTGCTAGTGGACACATACAAAAAGCAATCATACACACTTCAGTCTTCTTCTACTCTTGCACCTACCAGCTTCAACAATTACAACATGTGTCTGACTTCTTATTTTCATACACAAAAAACTCACACAGACATTTTATCAAACAGTTGGACTCCATACTTACTCAAGACAAGCTGATCAATTTCAACAGGTATGAGGTAAAGAAAGCCATCTGGGAGTGTGACAGAAATAAAGCTCCGGGCCCTGAAGGGTTAAACTTGAACTTTTTTAAACGAGCTTGGGAGCTAATTCTAGATGATTTGATGGACTTAATCAACGAGTTTTTCAGGTCTGGGCATCTTCCTAATGGTGTAAACTGTGGATTCATTTGTTTAATTGCAAAGAAAGCTGATGCACTGGATTTGGATGATTTCCGACCCATTTGCTTAGTCCATAGTATTTATAAAATAATAGCAAAAATTCTGATCGAGAGATTGAAGGGGGTCATGCATGATGTGATTAGTGACAATCAACATGCATTCATAGAGGGAAGACAAATTCTGGATTGTGTATTGTCGGCTTAAAAAATTGTTCACCAGATCAAGAAAAGCGGAAAGAAAGCTGTTATGTGGAAGATTGATTTCAGAGAAGCATACAACTATGTGTCCTGGGATTTTCTTATGGATTTATTAGAAGTAATGGATTTTGGTGAAACTTGGAGAAGGTGGATCTGGGAGTGTATTAGTTACCCTAAATTGGCTGTCCTGTTGGACTTCTAATAGAGGAATTTACTGCTTATAGGGGATTGAAATAGGGTGATCCTTTGTCCCCTTTTTTTTTCAATATAGTGGTTGAGTAATGATGCCACCACATTCATTACTCCAACTCGCAGACGATACTTTGTTTTTCTGTCCGGATGATGATTCGTCACTGATGAATTTGAAGAGATGCCTTAGGTATTTTGAAATCCTATCTGGCCTTAGTATTAATTTCCATAAGAGTAACCTTGTTGGAATAAATATTTCGGAGGAAAGGATGCAATATCTCGCCGAAAGATTAAAGAGTAAGATTGAGAAATTTCCTTTCAGTTATTTAGGCCTTACTGTGGGAAAAAATATGCAGAGGATAGAGGCTTAAGAACCGGTGATTTCAAGGATCAAAAATAGTCTAGCGTCTTGGAAAGGAAAATTCTTATCTCTTGGCAGAAGAGTGCCTTTGATTCGGTCAGTTTTTTTTTTTTAGAACTGAAGCACTTTCATTGGCTATAAATCCGTCTGTACATGGGGATTAATGGAGTCAGGAACCCATTGGTTCCATACATGTAACGATTGTACGTCTAAAGCATATCTGCTCAGGGCGTGGGCAACTCTATTATTGTCACGCTTCGTATGCAAACAATCAAAAATACTAAAAGCTGAAGCTTCCTGCAGTATGTCCTGAACCAGGAAACAACTCCCATCCCACGGCAGATTAGTGGCATTGATGTCATTGATGAGTTGGAGGCAGTCAGATTCAAGGATGACTTTCAGCACTTCTTGTAGCTTTGCCATTTGCAGTCCAAACAATGCAGCATGTGCTTCCGCCACTTTCGCAGCCATGATACCTTGAACACTACTAACTCTTGAAAAAAGGACATGACTCAGTTCATCTCTAGCGACAAACCCTAGGCCAGCCACGGAACCAACTAGAGCTGCATCAACATTCAGCTTAACGAAACCAGATGGAGGGGCCTGCCATGACTGTGGAGGCATATCGGACGGAGGTGGCATTTGGACAGGCAGCGTCATGTTTGCTTCCTAGTAGTCCTGCAAAAGCTGGGCTGACAACCGACAGACTTGAAGTGGGTCAGGTATCTTTTGTTGGAAGAGGAAATTATTTCGAGCATTCCAAATTTTCCACAGTAGCATAGAGATCCTATGAAAAATATTTTCTTCCAAATCCGCCTGACAATCCATAACAAACTCTCGCACCGTTGAAGCTTCAATAGTAGTAACATGGTTCTAGCACCCTACCAAGTCCCAGACCTATTTGCACCATTCGCAAGACCGAACCCAGTGCATAATAGACTCTGCACCCGATGAGCATAATAGGCAAACATTCTGATCCGCAACCCCCCTTCTCTGCAAATTATCCTTAGTGGGTAGGCTATCATGAGCCACACGCCATATGAAGTCCTTAACTTTTGGTGGAATCGACAGCTTCCAAAGGTTTGTCCACCATTTGCGTTGCCTATTGTCAGATGGGGATTGGACCAAAGAGTCTTCCACGTCGGTACAAAACAAGTAGCCACTACGGATGGTGTATTCTCTGCTCTTGGAGTGAGGCCAGCAGAGTCGATCCTACGGTAAGCGGTAACTCAAATGAATCGCAAGAATGCGAGTCGTAATTTCTGATGGAAAAGGTTCTCGCTCTATGGTGTCGTTCCATGATCTAAGCTCCACATCTATCAGCTCATTCACAGTCATCTTCGGGCGCAAATGATCAGGTGACCAAATGGAATCAGCAGGTAAGTCCAAATCAACCTAATTGTCCGAGACAACATTCACACTGGATCCATTACCAATAATCCACTGCCCGCCCTGCTGGAGGAGATCCCTGCCATGAAGAATGTTGCGCCATGTGTAACTTGGGTAGGGTCCAAGTTTGGCTCGCGAGAAGCTGGTCTGTGGATAGTATTTCGCCTTTAAAACTTGTTCTAATAAGGACTTCGGGTTCTGAAAAAGTTGCCATGCTTGCTTGGCGAGCATGGCCTGGTTAAATCTGTTCAGTTTTCGAAAGCCTCTTCCCCCGTCTCTCTTGCTCATGCATAATTTATTCCATGCCACCCAACAACAACCTCTCTGCCCATCCGCTATCCCCCACAAAAAACGTCGCATTGCCCTTTCCATTTCTTCTCACGTCGCCTCAGGGAGCATAAAACAACTCATGACATAAGTTGGTATACTTTGCGCCACCGCCTTCAACATAACTTCTTTACCAGCTCTAGACAACACCCTGTCCTTCCAACCATTAAGCTTCTTGCAGATCCTATCTCTCACTAAAGCAAAGATAGCTTTCTTAGCATGGCCGATCATCGTGGGTAAACCAAGATATTTCTCAAACCTGTCTACTGCCTTGACACCCATCCATCATTGGATCTGGATAGCTAACTCCTCAGGCACATTTCGGCTGACAGACATTTCAGATTTCTCAAGGTTAATCACTTGAGTCGAAGCTACTTCATAGCTCCTCAGTATTTCCATGACACAGTCCGCTTCTTGCATCGTGGCTCGTGCAAAAATAACACTATCATTGGCAAACAATAAGTGGCTAATAGTCAGGGCTCACCTGCAAATTTATTTGCCATGCACACTCCGATTTACCTCCTCCTGTCGAATCATCAAAGATAATCCCTCTGCACATAAAAGAAAAAGGTATGGTGACAGGGGGTCCCCTTGTCAAAGCCCCCCCTTTGGATGGAAAGAATCAGATGGAACTCCGTTAATAAGGATAGATAGACTACTAGTAGAGACACAATTCATGACCAGAATCACCCAAGTTTGAGAAAAACCTAACTTAAGCATGATAGCTTGAAGAAAAGGCCACTCAACCCTATCATATGCCTTACTCATGTTAGTTTCAAACCATTCCAACCCTTCTTTCCCCTCCTCCTCTTCTTCATAAAATGGAAAATCTCAAAAGCGAGCAAGGCATTGTCAGTAATAAGCCTCCCTAGTACAAATACACTCTGGTTGACACTAATGATTTCAAAAAGAAAAAGCTTTAACCTATTAGCTAAGACCATTGACACTAACTTATAAATGACAATACATAGACTTATGGGACGAAAATGAAGACACGACTCGGGGGTGTTTACTTTTGGAATCAAAGAAATAAAAGTGTGATTAAGACTCGACATATCAGCACCGTCATTTAGAATACTAAGAATATGAGCGGACACCGATTCACCAACAATATGCCAATATTTTTGAAAGAAAAGTGCAGGCAAACCGTTGGGTCCATGGGCTTTTTTAGGATGCATTTGTTTAAGAACAATGAGGATCTCCTCTTGGGTGTATGGATGAGAAAGACAATAGTTCATATCCTCAGTAACTCTGTGTGTCACGCTATTAAATGCACTCTCTATCTCATGTGGGTTGCTTGTATCAAAAAGCTGTCTGTAATAATCCGAAATTACTTGTCTAATCTGTTCCTCCGATTCAACCCATTCTCCCCCATCATTTTTGAGACGACGAATTCTGTTCTGTTTCTTTCGCTGTGATGCTTTACCACGAATTCTGTTCCGTTTCTTTCGCTGTGATGCTTTACCACGAATTCTGTCCCGTTTCTTGCACATCCCTTATCCCCCGATCTACAGATTTAGACATCGGAAGTCCATGCTTTTGATCCAAAATACACAGCAAGCGCTTTAGCTCGCTGTTCACAGACCCAAAGACAGACCTTCCCTAAGATTGTAGGCGATCACCACATAATGCGATACGATCACATAAACTGGTAGGGAGAGGTGCAGCCACATCCGACTTCCAGGCATCACTAACCGCCTGCTCAAAATTAGCTTCTCGCGTCCACATACTTTCAAAGCGAAAAAGCTTCCTAGGCCTTTGAGATCTTGGGCATTGCTGTTGCAACTTGATTTTTATTGGTGAATGGTCCGATTGTTCCCTCGGGAGACTGTAAACACAGGCCTCAGGGAACAATTGTTTCCACGCATCAGAAGCAACTGCACGATCTAGCCGCTCTAAGATACAACCCGCATCCGTCTGGCCATTCCATCATGTCAGCCCATTTCCCATATAACCCAGATCATACAGACCACACCGATTTAGAGAATCGTAAAAAGCCTCCATTAACGTAAATGCCCTCGCATTTCCACCCTCTTTCTCATGACCATAGAGTATTTCATTAAAATCACCGTACACCATCCGTGGTAACTGTGATTGATGTGCCAAATTGTCCAACAATTCCCAGGTTCTCCACCGAAGAGTAGTTTTGGGCCAACCATAAATTCCTATGCATCACCACTTCTGGTCCGGGTAGACACCACCAGTTATCTCCACGTCAATATGGTGTAGCGACGAGCTCAAGAGAGACACCTGCCACTCATCTTTCCAGAACAATGCGAGTCCTCCACTTCTACCACTTCCAACACCCTCATAGTCCACAAACAAACGCTGCTGAAAATTAAAACGATGACTCAACCTACTAACTTCGACAGACTTTAAACGTGTTTCAGACAAAAAGACCACCTTGGGCGCTTTGAACTGGATCAGTTTACACACTGACCGAACTGCTTGTGGGTTCCCAAGCCCACGACAGTTGAGAGCTAGACAACTCATTGCTCCTAGCGGGACTGTAGTGCAGTCTTTGCTAAATCAACATTGTCTGAATCCAGAGCTACCGTCTCACACTGGCACCTATGTTTCCGCTCCAGCTCCTCCCCTTCTAGTAAATCTACCTCCATATCGGTCACATCCGCCTTCCTCTTGCCCATCTCCAAATTTTCTGAAGCAACCGTCTTGGACCTATCCCGTGCCAATCTCTTCCATTTGGGAAGAGGAGGTAGGTGGGTAAGGATGGTCCCAAGTGTTGGTGAAGGAGGGCCACTGTTCAGGTTCGTGAGAGGCACTCTCTGATCCTCCAAAGGGTCAGTTCTAGTATTGGTAGGGGTTGTGAGGGGTGGGGTAGTGTCGGGTAGGGGCAAAGGAGAGGTATTGGCACTGATCGGTTTCAGCCGAGAGGATTTTTGTTTCACTTTGGTAGGCTGGGGTTAATACCTACCGAAAATGAGGGTATGGGATACTCTAAGGCGTGTGTGGGAGGCTGGACTGATAAGGTTGGGACAGTGTGCGGGGATAAGGTCTGAATGTGGGGTGGGAGTATGTAGTCGGGTAACAGGGGCTATTTGAGAAAGGGCCTTGATAGGTTGGTTATGAGAGATTGTAACAGCTAGGCTCTAAATGCCAGCAGGTAGGTTATCTGGTGGGGTTATAATGGGGGCATGTGCATGGGGTGTGGTAGAAACAAGGGTAGGATTGGGTAAAACAACCGTGGATTCAGGCAATGCATCATCAAAAATCAACTTTCTTTGGGTACTCAGTTCCTTTACCAGCCCTTGAGGTTTAAGTTTAGGCTGTTTTAATGAGTTAGAACCCGTGCTCTCGGTTTGGCACCGCCCACTATCAATTGGTAGGGGAGCTTTAGCTTTCAGTCTGAAGGGTTTCTTTGGAGAGGCTCGCAACCATTCACCATACGGAGTTCCAATCTCATCATCCTCTCCCTCATCATCAATGAACATACAATCTTTCAGTAGAAGCCCTAGCCGCCCACAATGATAGCAGAAGTTGGGCAGCCGTTTATATCGAAAATAAATTCTAACTGACGAACCATCTGCCTTTTGGGTAATGATCTCTTTGGCGAGAGGCTTGTCGATGTCCACCTTAACCATGGCCCGTATGAAACTGCCTACCCCTTTTACACCATCTTCATCAAACTCAACAAAAGTTCCTACCTTGCGACATATGCGGAGAACATTTTGCTGCACACGGGCTCGCCAAGGAACATCATAAATTCTGACCCAGATAGGCGCCATGTGTAGATGGACCTGCAAAAACTGTTCATCCCCATCCAACTCTTGGAGTAGTACAAGTTGGCGTTCAAAGAACCACGGTTCTGCATCCATAACCTTTTTCAGATCTCTAGCCGTTTGGAATCGAAACAGGAACAGGTTCCTATTGATCTGCGTGGCTTCCAACCCCTTCAGCGGGCACCACAGGTTGCGCATCATGCTCGTGAAAGCTTGAGGGTTCATATGTTTCGTGCCCAGCACACGGCACAACAGACCGTGACTTTTTGTTGCAGTCACAGTTTCTTCCTCCTCCTCTAGCACCACTATCTCCTCCTCTTCCACAGGATCACCAGCCTCTTCCCCACCTTGGTGTACTTCCACCACTACCTCTGTCGGATCAGCCATACCAAACCAAGCCAAACACCAGCGCCCTAGGATAGAGAGAGACCAAACTCTGACCCTGCCAAGAACCTGAGACAATAGAAAACAAACCAAAAAGGAAAACAAGACAACAACCCACGAGAACAGAGAGAGCACACTCAATAGCGTGAAAAACCTTGAAAACCAAGGAGAACTAGGTAAAAAACCTAAAAGAAAACTGGGAAAACCTAAGGTGGCGCTAAAAACCCTAGATCGGCTCCAGAGAGAATAGGTAAACCCTAAGACCTAGACGTTGCTAGTATTGATTCGGTCAGTTTTGAGTAATTTACCAATATACTATTTATCTTTGTATAAGATGCCGAGGGGTGTTGCTAAGAAAATAGTCAGTTTGTAAAGGAATTTTTTGTGGGGAGGAAGTGAGGAAAGGAGAAAAATGTGCTTAGTAGCGTGAGATAAATTAGCCAAACCAAAGGATCTTCTGGGTTTGGGGATTGAGAATCTTCTTGTAAAAAATAAATGTTTGTTGTTTAAATGGTTATGGAGGTATATTCGTGTGGATGTTGGATCGGGAGAGGGCCCTATTTGGTCTCGGCTTGTGCATAATGGCTATGGGAGGGTTCTGACTCTTCATGGCCCTCTTTTCACATTGGTGGTTCGTCTCCTTGTTGGCGAAATGTTGTAGAATCAGGAGAAAGTTTTCACGATGGAGTGGTGGGTCTTAGGCATAAAATTCGGGTTGATGTTAAGGGTGGTCAAGTTTATAGTTTTTGGAGGAATGTGTGGTTGATGGAGGGTGAACCATTAAAAGATTTATTTCTGAGGTTGTTCTCTTTATCCACTAATCAGGAAGCTTCCGTAGCTGATTTGTTGGGATTGGTAAATGGCAGGTGGTGTTGGAATTTTAGATGGATTAAAGCGTTTTTTGGTCCCTGTGTAAGGCCTCAAAGTTGGATTTCATCCTCGTGTTGATTTTTGGCCTCTTTTCATCCCTCTATTCGACCAGTTTGGTTCGTCCGACCAGAATCCGGCGAAAATCGATGACGTGGCATATTTTCCGGTGCCACATCAGATTTTTGGGTCCCACAAGTCAGGAAAAAAACCAAATATCAAACCAAAATCAACCCGACCGGTTCTACCCACCTGAGTGACCCTGAACCCAAATTACAATTTTTTTGTATAATTTTTTATATAATCTAAATCTAATTAGTTTATGTTAATCTAAATTTAATTCTTCTAATTCTCTAAACAAATTAATTCTTATTATGCTTTTTTAATACAAATTCCTATTATGCTTTATTTTGGTCGAAGACCGGGAGATCGATTATATTAATCACAAAATCAAAAATGTTAAATTAATTCTTATTATGTCTTATTTACCTCCTATTTCTGATTGACCAATATTGTAACGACACGTGGCATTTGTGGGTCCAGGGAAAAAAATTTCCCTTCTCCCGAATATAGTATACCTAAAAAAATAAATTAATGAAGATGAAATTAAATACATATTGAAAATAAAAGAAAATTTATAATTTGGCAATTTTCAAAAAAAAAATTATAATAAACACAAATAATACTGCCTGCTACTGTTTACAGTTCTCCCTTGCCGCTCCCCGCTCTGACTGCCGCAGCCCTCCACCACGGGCTGACAGACCCACTAGCAGCCAGCCCTCACCATCCACCCGGCACAATCTGTCCCCTCGCTGTCGCTTTCAAGAACCACACCCGCACCAACTCCTTCGCAGTCCACGGGTACCAAACCCACCTCAAGGCGCTCACCTCCACACGCCCTTGCCACTTCCCACACCTCGACTCCACGGCGCCGTCCTCCTCCGTCGGCCTCGGAGCAAACCTAGAGTTCTCCTCCTTGTGAGCGTCGTCGCCCCTTTCCGATCCAGTGGTCACCTCCTCCACCGCCTCTATCCACCTCACCTCCACGCACCAACCGAGCTTCTCGCTCTCCTCCACGGGCCTGATGCGCTGCTACGCCACCGTCCACCAAGCCTGCACCTTCACCGACCGGGGGAGTCGCTGTTGGTCTCCGTACACCCTCTGCAAGACACGACGGCTCCTCCTCTGACTCTCCTCCACGGCGCCGTCCGGATTCCTCCACCAGGAACTGCAGGGGAGGCGTGGGTGGCTGAGGAAGGTGAACAGTAGCAGGGGTTAAGTTAATTTTTTATGTATATCCATTAATTTACGGATTAATTATTTGATCTGGGAACGTGATTAGTTGGCTTATAATTTAATTCTATTTTTTTGAATTGATTATATCTTTATAAGTTTAATGTATAACCTGAATTTAATTTTCTCTATAATTACATTATGATTTTTCTTATCGGACTAAATATTGACAATGGTAGAACTCAGTGAGTAAACCGGATTACATAAATTAATCTTTTGGAAAAATTAAAAGATAATAACAAATGAGAAAAAAGTAAAAGGGAAAAAGATTTTTTTACTAAAATTAAAGTAATGTAACTTAAATCAAATTTTGGGAAATAGAGAAAAAAATAAAAATAAAAAATTTAGACAAGTGGGTCAATGGGGTGGGCGAACGGGTCGGGTCGGGTGGGGTTTGGTTTTTGTTTTTGGTTTAATCCCGACATGTGGGCCCCACAAAGCTGATGTGGCGTCTAAAAAATTGCCAAATCAGCAATTTTCGCCGGATTTCGGCCAGACTGACCGAAAGGGTGAACGGAGGGATGAAAAGAGGCCAAAATACTTCACGAGGATGAATTCCAATTTTGAGGCCTTACACAGGGACAAAAAACGCCTTAATTCAACACAACACTTCGCACAATTATATATTGGCTATACTTATTTTTTCTTCTGTTTCTTCTTTTTTTTGCTAAGGATTGGAGTTAAACTTGGAATAATACATTAATTTGAAATCGAGACACTTATTCACCATAATCCAAAGCTCCGATACGAAGATGAGAAACCAAAAAAATAAAATCTAACATTTTCATCAAACTTTCTCCCGGGATTCTCGTACGACACCTACCTTATTCTTATATTTTTTCTACAATATTTAGAAGTCCGACAAATCATTCCCGACACAAGAGTAAAAAAACAAAGTTATAGATTCTATTCTTTCGCTACATACACAGAACTGTGTTTTTTCTCCATCTCCCATAGCACTTTACAAGATATATTCGGACAATTTAATCTCAAACCCTCCATTGTGATGCAAGGAAAAAATATGATGATACCTGAACTTTCGTTTTGTAACAAAAAAAAGAAATCCTCCCGTCCAGATTTCCGTACATAGAGGCAAGGAATGAGGTAATGGAGGCCGAGGAAAGTGTTGAACAAAGGAGGAGGTGCTGAACTCTATCTTGAGGTGCCTAGTCATGTCTATTAGGAGACCTTTTGTTCTTTGAACATCTTTCACTTAGTAATAAATATCAACGATTTGTCAAAAACCAGTGCAGGTCGATCAACTATTTGACATCATTATTGTAAGGGCCTTTTGGTGGTTTAAGGGTCTACACCCCCTCTTCCCCTACGGTGCAGGGGCCGTGTTGGCTTCCCCAGAACCGTTTAAGGGTTGGCGAGCAGGAAAAGTGTTCATTCTTCGATTCTCACAATAGCTGTACTTCTTTTTATATGCTACGGTGCTGTAGTCAATTCATCTTCGTTGTTGTAGCTAGTCCTTCTTCACAGGCCTCGTGCCATTGTAATGCAGCGTTGTACATAGTTTGCAAATCAATAAAACCATCGCTTAGTATCAAAAACGATTTATCAAAAAAAAAAAAAAAGGTATAGCATCATAGAGAAAAGAGTGGGGGGACCGGAACATCAATAACATAACATCACCTATATATCTACTTGTTCGGAAATGGAAAATGAATAAAAGGCTAAGCATGATAATATCATCACAAACTAACCCAGCGATTGTTAGACAGCCTTTATAAAAGTTTGATATACACTTTTAAGAGAAAGAGCAAACACTATATACCTGAATAAATAACAAAGGGCGGTTTAGGAGCTGAGCAGTACCAGTGCGAGGGATGTCAATAAGAAGCTGACTGAAACAAGGGAATGGAGGTGACAGTGCATCCCCAAATTCTTCAAGAGTAACATCTGCAGCTTCTGCCTCCACAAACACTACGCCTTCTCCGGTACGTTCCACCAAAAGTTTGCGGTTTGGCCCTTCTCTTAGCCTCCCAGCAAATGGGTAGTAAAACACTAGTGCCTTTGCTATTGTCTCCCTCATAATCTTAGCTGGGTCTTTGTATTTCATTGATAGGTTGCTACCACGGTTAGAGTAGTAAGCCCAAAACCAATCATGGGGCCTCAACCATGAGCTTAAGCTTTTGGTTGAGATGGTCGCTTGACATGGTAGCGGAGCCATAATGACCAAACGGTCGCGTGTTCGAATCCCCACGCCTCCCTCCTTGTTGAATTAAAAAGCACAAAGTATGGACGGACCTGTGCAAGTTTCAAGCCCAAAGGGCTTTCACTTGAGGGAGGGTGTTAGAATAGTAAGCCCAAAACCAATCATGGGGCCTCAACCTTGAGCTTAAGCTTTTGGTTGAGATGGTCACTTGACAACCACAAAACTGTACACTATCAATTTCGGCCCTCAAAGCCTCCTGGTCGTCAATGTCAGAAAATGGTTTTAGCTCCCGAGGTGTTGGCTGAGCCGGTGGGATTAGTTCAGGCTCGTGTCTCACAACCTTGAACGCAAGAGACCTGGCAGTTATAGGTATTGCCATATATGTGTCTCTATGAAATCAATTATCAAATGTAGGATAAATGGTGAGCAAGTTACAAGTCAAAATATATATATAAACTAGATATGAAAACCTTCACAAGTTGCATGGACTCGAGCGGCTGAACGCAATATTATATATACAGCATTTAGTACTGCAGATAGAAATTGACGAGGTGTCCTCTTGTCCACTCATGCAAAAGACAAATGGACAAACATCGTGCTCCTTAACCTAACTTTTCCCTTTTCCTCGTAGGCATCCTTCCCAAAATTGGCCAACGCATCACAACAGACACTTTTTTTACATTTGAATTATATAAATATTCACAATCCCAACCCCAAATTAACAATCTTTCAATCCCACCCATTAGGATTAGACCTGGCAATTCGTGTTGTCGTGTCGGGTTCGTGTCGGGTTGAACAGGTAATCGGGTTCCAAATCTTCAACCCGACCCGACCCATTTAAAAATCGTGTCGTGTTGTCCAACCTGTTTATTATCGTGTCGGGTTCGGGTTGACTCGCGGGTTATCTATTAAGTCTAACAAGCCTAAAAATTAGTTTAAAATTTTTTTATTTTGCGTATTTTTTAAACAAATAGGTATATAATTAGATTTTCTCATATATTAAATAAAATTATAAATTGTAGAATCATAATATAATAATATTTTAAAGCATTTATAGAAATATTTTTGGATAATTTTAGTAACTTTAGCCTTAAATATTGAATAAGTCTTATATTAAATCAGTAAAATATCTATACCTAAATATAATCGGGTCATAAACAGGTACCTATCGGGTTGGCGGGTCAACCCGCGACCTGACCTGCTAATTTTCGTGTCGTGTCGGGTCGACCCATTTAACTAAACGGGTTGAAAATCTCTGACCTATACCTGCTAATTTCGTGTCGGGTTGTCGTGTCACTACCCGTTTTGCCAGGTCTAATTAGGATTGTGTTAACCTAAATATATGATTAAGAGTTTAATTAAGTAAATAATTAATAATAATCTTGTTTAGCACTTTTTTTATAAGAATGACGATTTATTAAAGAATAATAAAGACAGGGATAGGAGTGAGGTGACAGAATCATACCCAATATAAACAGTGAGCTATACAGATACTAACACAAGATACACAACCTTATACAAATACCAATTTGCAGATAGAACCACGCTAGGTTAAGACTATTCTTGTTTAGTACTTTAATGATGAATTTTTGATGATTACTATATTGTTTTGATAATTAACAAATATTTTGGTAAGTCTTTGTGTGTTTAAAGTATTGGTAGAAAATATTTGGCTTCACCAAGCAACAGACCAACAGGTCGCTTTCAGGACAATTGAGTTGTAGTCCCAAAAACTAGCTAACGTTAAAACAAGCAGCCAACGATTAAATTTGCACTCTAAGGGTCAAAAAAAGTTCAGAAAAGTGGTTCTCACTTCCTCTCTCTATCGGTAAAAAGGCTTTTTATGTCCCTTCACTTTTTTGTTTTCGTCGTTGTTGTCCCTATTCTTTGAAAATCATCATTGTTATAGCTTAACTTGGGTAAAACCGGGTGTTGTGGTCCTATTTACCTTCAATAGCTGGTTTTCTTCTTGCAATGGACACGTGGCATGTGCCCATTGGTGGCTAAATTTTAAAATATTTTTTAATTTCGCTTTGCCGATGTGGAAATAAAAAGAAATTAAATTACATTTTTTTCAAGTTTAGATTTTATTTTTTCTTATCTCTCATTCTCTCATCTCCTCTTACTCTCAATCAAAAAAAAACCATAGCCGCCACACCTTGAACCGGTGCCGCCTACACCACACATCGCCACCAAACCTAACCACCACCATCAACAACACCTACAGCATCAAACCATCTCCCAAATCGAATCCCTCATCAAAAAACCCGAAAACCTATCCTCTGCCAAACCCTAGCTCACCTCGGCCAACTCGCCCCTTTTCCCAATTCACTCAAGCTCCAAATCGGGAAGCTCAGCTACCGCCTATGGAACGCCTGTGTCGACTTCTCCACTTCCTCCGCCGCTGCCGTCCACGGCCCTCCCTCTTCCTCCTCCGCAGTCGTTAGGCGGCTCCGCGCCAGCCTCCTCCACGTCGCATCCGACATGCTCTCTCTCGCCTTTGACGTCTCCGGCATCCCCTCCCCCATCGTCAAGTCCGCCTCATTCTACCTCAAGACCGGCCTCATCTGGCATGACCTCAAAAGCTTCGATCACGCTTCCACTTGCTTCGAGAGAGCCGCAGACCTCGCTCCAAACTCGACGTCGCCAAAAGTATCGGACTTTGGAGAGCGAAACTGTTGTTCAACCTGAATCTCGCTAGATCTCGGACTGCCTGCAAATTATCGAACTGGAATCTCGCGGTCACGCTCTTGAATCGGGCTAAGACGCTCCTCTCCGGCTTTTCAGATCACTATAAGCTTCTCGTCAAGCCTAACCGACGAGTGATTCCAACGGGGCTGAGGGTCGTGAATCCGTTTCCAGAGGAGTTCGGGTCGAGCTCCGGCGAGTTAGTCAACGGGTAAGGATCCGATTGTTTCCTTACCGTTTTCAATTAAGCTTTGGCCTTTGATTTATTGGATTGTTTTTTAAATAAACTGGGTTGAATCGGTTAGGTATATGGGTTGTTTGGATTTGCTGGGTTGCTATAAATTCTTGATTGACTTTCCGGTGGTCTCTTCATCATTACTCCCTTCGTCTTCTCTTCTTTATTTTGGAGGAAGATCTTGAGGTGAACACACTGTATATCTATTTCTTTCTTTTTTCTTTAATTGATTTATCTGTTCTTTAAATTAGAAAGAATCATTTATTGGTCTCTCAATGTTTGCAGATCATCATTGGCGCTTTGGTTCAGTTAGAAAGCGTAATTTCTTTTCTTTTCTGGTGATATTGAGACATATTTTAAGGCCAACCAATGTCCTTCTCACCTTCTAATGTTTTTTCGGTTCTTTTTTTTTGTTTCGTTTTGTATATATCTATATTTTTTATAGATATTGTAAATATTGAATTGTGAGTACTAAAATCTATTCGTAAGTATTAACAAAAAATTTGCAGTAATGGAAACGTTATTAGACGTTCAAAAAAAAAGTATTAACAAAAAATTTGAAATTGGAAAATATTTAAAAAATAGCCACGAGCGCCCCCACATGCTACGTGTCCATTACAGGAAGAAAACCGGTTACTGAAGGTAAATAGGACAACAATACTCGGTTTTGCGCAAGTTAAGGGACAACAATGATAATTTTCAAAGAACAGGGACAACAATACTCGGTTACCTAGTCATTCATGTGATTCTAAATTGTTAAAAAGAGCTTATCTTGTGAGAAATTCTTTGTGCATAAATTTGCTACTTCTTGAGTGAGTCACTCTTGAAGCTTTCTTTGTGAAAGGGTTGCTATTAGCAGGATTAGGGGTTAATCTTGTTAGATAGACAAAGCTAGGTTTAACTTTGGGTTAGGTTTGCAAATTCAGCGTGCAAAAACTTGTATGTAATGTAGGTTTTTAGTTCGCATGTGAAAACCTAATTAGTGGATAGTCAGAAATCCTATAGGGGGCACCTTTAGGTAGTGGAGGTTTTTCATGATCTCTGGAAACCTAATCTAAGGCTAAGGAAGATGTCACTACATTATCCAATTTCCGAGGTGTGATCTAGTCCACTCATTCGAAATTAGTGGGCAAACATCCTGCTCCTCTCATATATATTTTGTATCTTAAATTTTCAATGTTCATCATTCTTGTACCTCCATTCCAATATTTTTTTTAATTATATATCATACTATTTACAAAAAAAAAATCAAATGTAAATTTCGGACAGGGCATGTGATGATGTGGCATCCTGGCAAAAATTGTCACAGCCAAGTCTATGGTGCAGGATGGGTCGGGTGTTGCGTATTAGCCTTGTTAGTTGGGAAAGTCCGATTATTATTAGACGTAGTTAACTTAATGTTATTTGACTAGAATTTGTGTTCATGGGCCTAACAAATCCAAATCCATATGGGTGTGGGTGTGTGGACATCAAATCAAGTTCCGAGAAGGCAAGATAACTTTTAGGAAAGTGTATTGTGTTTATTATAAAAAGGCTAAAGAAAGAAGCTCATATAATGTCCTCTGTGACGGAATTCGATACGAGCAAACGGCCGATACCAGAACCCCTCGATACTGGGCAGTGCGCCACCCCGGCGTCACCAGACGGGGCGCAGTGTGCTGCCTAGAAGGTCCGGTAACTTGGGGCAGTGAAGCAGCCCTAGCCTATGGATGTGGAGCTACCGCAGGCGGAAGATGAGCCTATTGCTGTTGATGAGGTTCTCCCAAATGCTTCGCCGGCGACAACCATTCCTAACCTAAATTTTCTTCAGGCTGTTCGTGGCCAAGCATCGGAAGGAGATGCATGGGAATTTGAGGAAAATATGGTTTAGCTTTGGAGTTTTCGGAACCTTTTAGGAGGCGCTTGGATAAACCATGGGAAAGGGCGGTTATTGTGAAGCTTTTGGGTAGGAATATTGGCTACAAGTCTTTGTGCTCCCGATTGCAAACTTCGTGGGAACCTAAGGGAGCGTATCGTGTTATTGATTTGGCTAATAATTTCTACATCGTTCGGTTTGAACGGTCGGAGGATCAGATGTTTGCACAACTTAATGGCCCATGGCAGATTATAGGGCATGCTCTCTCTATACAACTGTGGACTCCTTCTTTCAGGGAATCGGAGAGGAAGATTGCTAGGGCTATAGTCTGGGTGCAGTTTCCTGATCTAGACCCATCACTCTATCATCCCCGTGTGCTTTTTGCCCTAGGGCGGCTGGTGGGTAATCCGATCAAGATAAACATCAAGACACAAAATATTAAGCAGGGTCAGTATGCTCGTGTGGCTATTGATGTTGATCTCAATCAACTGCTAAAAGGTAAGGTTGAAATTGATGGAGAGGAGTTGAGGGTGGCATATGAGGGTTTGCCTTAGGTTTGCTATTGTTGTGGATGTTTTGGCCATTAGACACCGGTGTGCCCCAACTGGAATCCCCCGTCTGCTGCACATTCTCCGGCCCCAACGGGTACTGATGCCTCAACCAGTGCCTCTCCTAACCCTCCACCGCATCCCTGTGAAGAAAAAATCAAATAAGAGCATTAATCTAGCTTCAAATTGATCCTTAAATCAAATGGGAAGGTCGATTGAGGCTGTCATAGCTGCTACTGATGATGTTACTGGACCACTATTGGGGTCCTCAGCTTGAGGCTTTCCTGGTTCAACACTTCCCCATTTTCTATCATTATGATTAGATTACTTGTTTGGAATTGCAGAGGGGCTGGTTCCTCTTATTTTTGGGTACACTTTAAAGAATATGTTCGTTTAAATAACCCAGTGTTGTGGTTTTGTTGGAGCCTCGTATTAGCGGGGTAAAGGGGGATAGGGTATTTGGCGGCTAGGCTTTTCTCGGTCGCACAGAGTGGAAGCACTTGGGTGTTCTGGAGGCGTGTGGATCCTCTGGAAGAGTCATGAAGTGCATGTGTCTGTTTTAGCTAACCAATTGTACTTTATTCATATGCAACTCTCTACTTCTGCTGGTTTGCTTTATTTTACAACTGTTTATGCCAGCCCTCGCGCCCGTCTGAGACGTAATTGTTGGGCAAATCTCTGTCATTTGTCATCCACTGTGAGAGGGCCTTGGCTTGTACGTGGTGATTTTAATGCTATTCTGGATTCTTCTGAGGCCCAAAGGCCGGACTTGGCTCTAAGACAGGGATGTCGCAACTTCCAGACCTGTTTGGAGGAATCTAATCTTATGGATTTGTGTTCTGTGGGGCCACCCTTCATCTGGAGGCGAGGGCTCAGTTGGGTGCGCCTGGATAGAGCACTAGGGAACCAAGATTAGCTATTATGTTTTTCGAAGGTAAAGGTTTTCCACTTGCCAATCCTATATTCTGACCATCAGCCGATTCTTGTTGAGCTTCAACGGCAACCTCCGCTACAGACTAATCCTCACTGGGCCTTTAAGTTTCAGGCCGCATGGATGACTCATGCTGATTGCCAAGCGGCGGTGACTAACTTATAGCGGCGGGACTTGGGGTTTGATGTTGCAGTTTTAGATATGGCTCAATCTTTGACACAGTGGAATCAGTCCACCTTTGGCAATGTGTTTGCTAAGAAGCGCCATCTTATGGCCCGTACCTGGAGGTCGACTTGTGTCGTGAGTTATCAGAGGTTCTTACTCAAGAAGAGCTCTTATGGTTTCAAAAATCGAGACATAATTGGGTCCTGCAAGGGGATCGTAATACCTCTTATTACAATGCATGCACCATCATGAAAAGGAGACACACACATGTTTCGGCTCTAAAACAATCCGATGGTGTTTGGTGTACTTCTCCACATGATCTCCAGGTTCTTGCTTTAACATATTTCAAGAAAATCTTTACAGAGGAGGTGTCCGTTCGACCCCCTTTTCCTCTGCCCAATTCTTTCCCTGCCCTCAGTCCAGATTCTATGGCCTTTTTAGCAGCTATACCTACGGAGATGGAGGTTCATAGAGCTCTTTTTTATATCGGGCCACATAAGGTGCCGGGCCAGATGGGTTTCATGCCTTGTTCTTTCAGTGCCATTGCCCCTTAATCAAGGATTCCCTTTGCCTATCTATACGTCAAGCTTTCTTGGGAGAGGTTTGTCCACGATCGATGAATGAAACCTTGTTGGTGTTAATACGTAAAGTGGATCAACCGGAATTAATATCTCAATTCCAACCATTTGGCTTATGTAATGTTCTTTATAAAGTACTTACGAAGTTGATTGTCAACCGTTTAAAACCCCATCTTTCGGGTTTAATCTCTCATTCTTAGTGTAGCTTCATCCTTGGGAGGCATATCACTGAAAATGTTGTCCTTGTCTAGGAGGTGAATCACTCCATGCGATCCCGGACTAGTGGAGGTGGATGGATGGCTATTAAGATTGATCTTGAGAAGGCATAGAGATAGGCTCAGTTGGCAGTTTATTCATGACACCCTGGTCTCCGTTGGATTTCTGCCTGTGGCAGTGGATTGTATCATGCGGTGTGTTGGAAATACGGAGATGAAGATGATCTAGAATGGTGTTGTCCTTGATGCTTTCCAAACTTCTAATGGAGTTCTTCACGGTGACCCAATTTCTCCTTATTTATTTGTCTTATGTTTGGAACGACTGAGTCATTTGATATCGCAAAATCTATTATTGGGTGCTTGGAAGGCTGTGAGAATGGGCAGTTCAAGACCTCCTCTATCCCATTTCTTTTTTGCAGACGACATGTTCCTTTTTGCGGAAGCCTCCTTGGAGCAGGTTCAAGTGATTAATGCTATGTTGAAGATTTTTTGTGATTCTTCTGGCTGAAAGTTAGTATGGCAAAGACGAAGGTGTTCTTTTCTACCAATACACCACGTGCAGTGGCGGAATCCATTGTACATGGGCTTGTTGTGTCTGAGACCACCATTCTCGGCCGCTATTTGGGGGTTCCAATTTTGCATGGTCGGATTATGACCAGTACCTATGCTTATATATTGGATAAGTGCCGAGCTTGACTATCAGCTTGGAAGGGGCGTCATTTATCGTTCGCAAGCTGCTTGACCCTTACCCAGGCTGTTCTCTCTGCGATGCGTATCTATACTATACAGAGCATCCGCCTTCCGGTGGGTGTGATCCATGACATTTAGAAGTTATCTCGGGACTTCCTTTGGGGTTCACATGATGGTGTGCGTAAGATGCCATTGGTTAATTGGGAGTTGGTGTGTACACCAAAGAATAAGGGAGGATTGGGCTTGCGCCATTTGCACTTAATGAATCAGGCTCTCCTTGCCAAGGTGGGATGGGGAATGCTCACACAATAGGAGGCTTTGTGGGCGCAGGCACTTCGCTGCAAGTATTTAGCTCAATCATTTTTTCTACCCTCTGAACTCACACTGTCGAACTTCCCCACTATGTGGCGTCACTTGGCCAAATTATGGCCTACGATTATTCAGGGGGTTGAGTGGGTTGTCGGTGATGGTTCCTTAGCATGCTTCTGGAGGGATTCATGGATTGAGGGATTAGGACATCTGTTGTCTCATGTGCATACATTGCCTCCTGCGGCTGATCTTTCGGCGGTTGTTCAGGATTTTCTTGATCCGAGAGGTGGATGGGCTTGGCATCGTTTTTCACTTTTCTTACCAGCGAATATTTGTATGCGGATTGCAACCAATCCGGTTCTGGTTATGTCTGCAGGTCCTGATGCCCTGATAGGGAAGCACACCTCCACTAGGCAGTTCTCTACCATGTCGGCATATGATTTATTGACGGTTGAGCAGTCTCATGATACTGACCCTTTATGGTCACTAATTTGGAGATGGGGAGGGCCTCATTGAGTCTGCATGTTCTTGTGGTTACTGTAATGCGAGGCTTTGTTAACTAATGCGCGTCGTGTGGAGCGCCATGCTGCCACTAGTGGCCTATGCCCTCTTTGTTACTCCTCGGTAGAGACTGCAGTACACATGGCCAGGGATTGTATGTGGGCAAGAGACATTTGGTGCCACTCTGATGATGTCCTTGGAGTGACAGCAAATAGTGTTCCATGGAGTGTCTTATTCGGCACAGTTTGTTGGAAACTTTGGACTTTGGGCAACCATTTGCTTTTTGAAGCTGAGAATGAGCATCCCTTCAATCCAATTTCACAAATTATTCAGCTTGCTTCTGAATTCCATGAGTTATACTCTCTACTATGAAGTCTTTAGGTTTCAACATTCCACCTAAGGAGATTATTCAGGTTACTTGGCAGGCTCCTCCCCCGTCATGGTTTAAACTGAATACTGATGGGGCATCCTGCCATATTGGTCTGTCGGCAGTTGGGGGTGTCTTGCGGGATTCGGATGGTAGAAGGGTCGGTGGATTTTGTTATAATATTGGTTCCTGCTCTCCGTTTTCAGGCTGAGTTGTGGGGACTCTATGTTGGGTTGACACGAGCTTGGGGGTTGGGGTTCCATTTCATTGAAGTGGAGATGGACGCTTTGCAGGTTATCCACGAGTTATAGGGGCATGAGGTTAGAGTGCACCGGAGTTCGGTGCTCTTGAGAGCAGTTCAACAATTGCTAAGACGTCAGTGGCAAGTTACTTTGCGATATGTTCTCTGTGAAGCTAACCAAGTTGCTGATTGGCTAGCCCACTTTGCTTTTTCCTGTCCTTTAAGTGTTTCTCATTTTGTTCAACCCCATGGGGTGTTTTGACTATGCTACATGATGATGTAAGTGGAATTTCATTTCCACGAAACTGTGTAACACAGCCTTCTAGCTCTTATCTTCTACATCAGAAAAAAAAATAAATATAAGGAATATTTGGACATATCTATTGTTGTTAAGATTTTCTAATAATAATATCACAGAGAGTGCTCTTCTAATTCTTATTCTATTAGTTATACTTTATCTTATTGTGTTTATGCCCGACTATTTTTTATAGGTTATTTTTATAAAAAAATAAATATAAGGAATATTTGGACATATCTGTTGTTAAGATTTTCTAATAATAATATCACAGAGAGTGCTCTTCTAATTCTTATTCTATTAGTTATACTTTTATCTTATTGTGTTTACGCCCGACTATTTTTTATAGGTTATTTTTATTTTTTTTTATAATTCCTATTTACTGTGTTTACGCCCGACAATTTTCTTTGGAGAGTGTTGGACTGTCAATTTTTTTGTTGCTGTGGGAAGGGGGAAAGAATCGATTGATGGACGATGATTATTTTTTACTTTCAAAAAAAATAATAAAAAAAGCGGTGGACTTTTTTTTGAGGAAGAAAAAAGCGGTGGACTTTGATTTTGGAGTTTTGGTTTGAAGAGGTGGATTTTGTCCTTGGCCAAACGTTGGCGCTGATCTAAAATTGGAGTGGATTGGTTTTGTGGTCTAAATTCTTCGAGCGGTGGAATTGGGGCGTCAAATTGCTCCTTCTCATCTAAAATTGGAGTGGAATGGTTTTGTGGTCTAAATTCTTCAAGCGGTGGAATTGGGGCGTCAAATTGCTCCTTCTCTTTGATGGCTCTCCTTTATTGGCTGTTTGTTCCATTATTTTTTTTTTGATTTACAAGGAGGAGCATCAGCTCACTAATATTATATATATCCTATCCTATTCTAATCTTTTTTAAATATTTATACACATCCAAATTTAAATTCGGGTAGCTTCGGTGCAAACTAAAGTCTTATGCCACTGAGTTTAAGTGGCTCTGCCGTTTGTTTCATTATTTAATAAAGCTTCGTTTATCTATATACTATATATAATAGCACGAAGACAACGAAGCGAAATTATTAAAATACTCCTACTTTATTATTATATATTATTATTTTGGTTTTAAAGCGAAATTATTAAAATACTCCCGATTTATGCTTTAAAGGGTACTTTGAAAAAGAGGTGATATAATCTTTTTACCAGAATCAAAATTCATTCTGATACCTTGTTTTAAGGAACAAAATTCTATACTTGAAACAGGTCACAGAATGCAAACTGAATAAATTACCAGCGAATTGCCCGAAGAATGATGACATTAATTAAACATGTTTGTTTCATTCATTATTAATATCCTGAAAGTATATCAGAAAAAGAAACTCCACCTGCATATATGTCATTGTAAAAATTGATTCCAGGTACTAAGTATACACGAAAGAGAATTAAAACGTGTAAATAGTTGCAAAAAATAGATAATATAATAGCATATCATGGCTATGTTCCTTTTTTTTTTAACAAGAACGGAAAAGAACACTCATAAGAATTCATGTCTGAAAATAGGAATAAGAACAAGAATTGCGAAAAAGAGTAATAACGGAACCGAATAATCACAAGAATTCATGACTGATATGTTTGTAGTTTATTATCAACAAGAACAATTAAGAAGAATAGAAAAATTGGTAGAATAGTCAACTGAAACTATGAAAAATAACAATGTCTATGAATAAAAATAATAGCGGAAAATAATTATCACAGGAGTTCGTGACTATTAAGCAGTGGAAGGGTGCTTAAAGAGCTTTCAGCATGCTCGGCCTACCAGAGTGATCTTTACATTATAAGTCTCTTTTCATGCTCCCTGTATCTCCACTTTTCTGTGCGGACATTGTTCTCTTTTTGTACAACTGTATGCTGACATTTTCTTTGTACTTTTTCCATAGATGAATGAATAAAATCAACCGTTAATATTAAAAAAAAAAGAACTATGGAGAAGAAAAATTGATTTATAAAATCCTATTCTAATACAAAAATCAATTCTAAATAATTAGTATTTGCTTGTTTAGAATATTAAAAAAACAAAATCAGTATCTACAATTTATATATAAGTTCTATAAAGATAATGATTAATATGTAAGCCTTTATTTGTATTTTCTCAATAATTATCAAGAATTATGAAGAATAATAATTACTGGAAAACAATAGATTTATGGGAAAGAAGAGCCGAAGAGTAAACGAAAATTATTATGAAATAGAACAGTCATGGAAAAAAATAATCACAAGAATTCATGACAGATATATTTATTTAATATATTACTAATTAGAACTATGGAGAAAAAAATCAAAGAGCAGTCGAATAGTTAACGAAAATTATCCAACAACGACTACGACTAAATTAAAAAATCATTGTCTACATCGTATATTTATAAGTCCCTCCCAAGAAATTGATTGATATCTAAGCCTTTATTTATATTTTCTCACATTAAGAAAAATAATAGTTGCTTAAAAACAATAAAATTATGAAAAAGAATAGCAAAAACTATTAACTAGAATAATGTTTATAAAAAAGAATGATTATGGAGAATAATAGTCACAAGGTCTCACGTATATATATTTGCAATTTATTAATAATAACAGAAAAGAATAATTACAAGAATTCATGACTGATGTGCTTGTAGTTTATTATCAACAAGAACTTAGAAGAAAAAAAAAACAATCGAATAGTCAACAAAAACTACCAACAGGAACAAAGACTACGAAAAAAAATAATAATGGAAAATAATAATATAACTTAACAATCCCCTTCACTAATAATATAGTTTAATAATAGAAATTATATAATTTAGAATATCAAAGGAATACCAAATATTAATAATAATGATTGATTCATAAATTCATATTCTAATGAAAAACTAATTTTGAACAAGTCGTTGGTCTAGATCATGAAAAATTTCTTTGTGTATATTATATATAAGTTTTCTTCAAGATAATTATTAATATATAAGCATTTATTTTAATTTTCTTAACAACTACTTAAAATTATGAAGAACAATAATTATCGGAAATAATACAACTATGAAGAAGAATGCCCAAAAAGTCAGTGAAAACTATAAATAGAAATAAGATTTACCAAAAAGAATAATCATGTAGAAGAATAATCACAAGAAATCATGACAGATGTGATTGCAATTTATTATCAAGAAGAACTATGGAGAATAAAAGTCGAGTAGTCAACGAAAGCTACGAACAGGAATGATAACTACGGAAAAGAATAATAACCGGAAAAAAAATATCATGACTGAAGTGTTTGTAGTTTGTTGTCAACAAGAACTATGAAAAATAAAAAAATGAAGTACAATCGAATAATTAACATAAAATAACCGAAAAGAACGAAGACCACGAAAAGGAATAATAATTAACAATAAAAATATAATTAAAAGATCGGCTTCATTAATAATATAATTTAACGAGTAAAATTATTTAATTTAAAACTTCAAAGGATTAACTAATATCTTTAACAATAATCGATTTATAAATTCCTATTCCACTAAATATTATGTATCAGTTTGCCTAGATTATAAAAAAATGTTTATCTTCAGTATATCTAAATTCTTCTCAAAATAATAATTAATATTATACCACGCGATTTAAAAAATATAATAATGTACTACACGTGCATCGCACGTGCAGAAAAAAACTAGTATAAAAAAAATATGAGTGTCAAATTGTGGAAGCGGTGCAATTTGTCTTTTTTCAGAGAAGTTGGGCAGCAGCATGCGTCAGGTTTTGGGGGCCACAAAGTATCGCTCCTTACCATCAGTTTGCCTGGAAAAACATGGTTATTGGGTTAGTATATAACAGCCCGGGTAAAATTTTTAATTTTTACCGTAACCGTAAAAGTCTTTTTACCGTGATTTATTGTTGAATCAATCTTCGGTAATTAATTCAAGGTGAATCGGGAGTCGTTTTTCGAAACCAAGAGTTTTCCTGCGCTCTGATTTTCCCGTGGATTTTTCGGGCCTAAGTTGGTATTTTTCGGGTTTCGGAATTTCTCAGAAAATCACACCGGAAAATAACTAAGGGGGTATCAGTTATTTTCTGGTCCGGACCGGACTCGCTCTGTAATGCAGACAGGCTGCATTATTGAGGAGTCACACGCTGTATAGTAATTCACGCCTATAAGAAGAAGGGAAGCAGGGGAAGCGGAAGAAGAAAAAAGAGAGAGAAAGAAAAAAAAAAAGAAAGGAAAAAAGGGAAGGAAAAAGAAAAGAAGAGAAATAAGAAAAAAGAAAGAAAAACAGAAAAAAATAGAAAAAAAAGAAACAGAGAGAGGTAGAAAAAAAAAGAGAGAAATGAAAAAAAAGAAAAGAAATAAAGAAAAAAAACAGAACAGAAAATCGGGAAAAAAAGAAGAAAATAGAAAGAAAAGAAAGAAAAAAAGGATAAAACAGAAAACCCGTGAACAGTTCGCCACCATCCCCTCCTCCCGTCACTGTTCACCCCGTGGCGTTCGGCGCCGCTACTCGACGCACCACCGACATCATCGATCTCGCCACGCTGTCGCCGACTGAACGTCGCCCTCCCCGTCGCCTTCCGCCTGCCGACGCGCCGCCAGCCGCCATGGACCCGAGGAGCAGACCCGTCGGATCTGCCCTTAGCGCCGCTGCCGACGACGAAGCCCAGCAGCGAGCCACCACCGCGACACCGCGTCGCCTTGCTCGTCGCGCCACCGAGTCCGTGTTGCCTGCATCGATCCGTGCCGTCGCCTTCGTCCTCAAGGTAAGCGGCCCGTTTCTCGGGGAGTGACGGGTGGGTCGACCCGAACGGCTGTGGGTTGGGTCTCGCGGGTCTGGGCTGGTCTGTGGGCGCCTGGGCCTGTCCTTGGGCTTGGTCTGGGCCGCACTATTCATAGCCCAGTCCGGTTTTAATTAAAAAAACAAAACATATATATATATTTATTTATATCCTGGAAATTAATTTTGGAAAAAAATAGTATATTTATTTTGAGAAAATTATTGCCAATTTAATTCTGGTATTTTTAGAAAAATATAAATATATATACTTTGATAAATAATTAAGTTATGTTTTGGAGAAAAACTAATATTATTTGGAAAAATATATTTATACCATGAAAATAATTTCTGGAAATTATATATATATTATTTTGCCTGGAAAATTATGGTTGAGGATTATATATATATGTACTTTGGAAATTAAAGTTAATTATATTTGTGTTGGTAAATATTATTATGTATATTTAGAAAAAGATAAATACTATATAAATATTTTCTGAAAATTATAAATAGCTTATTATTATTCTGGAAAAATTATGGAGATTATAATTTTGGAAAATTATAATTATTTTATGAAAATATTTTGAAAAGAGTTTTAATTAAAGTATGGTACCAAAATTATATTCGGATATATGTACGGTAAAATATTTTCGGTAAAAGATGATAATAAAGGATAAGAACCGGGATGGGTATATTTCGCAGTTTTGGCATCATAGCATACCGATTATGTGCATTTATGTGAGTGTATATTGTTTTGTGGTATAGGTTTGGATATCGGGCAGTTTCCCGAGGAGCCGGCGTCGGACCGGTCATTGTTTCCGGAGTAGAGTAATCGGCCAAGGTGAGGATGGATTTCCTTCAATATGTGCCTATATTACTCGGTTATTGTGTTTGGTGTTTATTGCACTGTTGGATGTTGTGGTTTGGTTCCGGATGTTTATCCCATGGTCTTGATTGTGGTCGGGATGTTTATCCCATGTCGGTTTTTGGATGTTTATCATTGCGTCTTTTGGGTCTAAGTATAATGGAATTAATAATAAATTGTGACAAGGATGTCGATCCTTGGTATTTTGGATGGGATGTCTATCCCGGTATTTTGTTTAGGGATGTCGATCCCTACGATTTGATTTTGACGACGGTAATATAATTGTCACGTGATAAGTAGTGGTACGACTCGATGGTTTAAGACTGTTTCGTGGTGTGATAAGTAGTGGTACGACTCGATGGTTTAAGGCTGTTTCATGGTGGCCTTGACCTGGGTTCTTGTGATAAGCATGTCTATGCTTGGGATGTCTATCCCGTGATTATTTTTGGGATGTCTATCCCTGGGTTCGTATTTTTGGGATGTCGATCCCTGGGTTCTCTGGATTTGGTCTGGCACCCGGAATGTGTTGATAACCAGGTCTAACCTCTAGCTTATCCGTGACGGGGCCCGGAAAGATAAAATTGGAAAATTGGATTTAATTCGAGTCTTTTGATTTATTTTGGCGGTTTTTGCCTGTTTTTGACATGAGTAATTTTAGTGTTCATATTGATTGTCTTTCCTTCGTCGGTGAGCACTTCGGACTCACCCCTCACCTGCGGGCTTTCATCCCGTAGGATGAGTTATTTTTGGTACAGGATTGGTGCATTCCAGACAGGCTGCGGCGTTATCCCTTGGACAGGACTTGGATCCATAGTTTGCATCTATGTCGCATAAAGTGTTTAGTGAGTTGATAAGTCTTCCGTTGTGCATTTTATTGATATTATTGGGCCATTGGGCCGGTTTTGTTATTTATGATGTTTCCTATTTTGGGCTGTTGGGCCCGGGTTTCAGTTGTGTACACTGTATGCTTGGGCTTATTTTGGTTGGGTTGTCACAGTTCCGACACGTGTTTACTGTATACGGTAAATACGGGTCGGGGCGTTTCATAGTAACCAGGAGGAGTTCAATACATTTTACCTCCTCCTCAATCCCACACATGCTCAAAATAAAAAATGGCAAAATGCCCCATTATATCCACTCTAGCTGAAAAGGTCTATCCCCAAGTACATATATATTGGATAATATTGGATTCGATACGTCTAAAACATATTACAATTGCTTCCGCACATGTCCAAATAAATTCTTGAATTGATTTGATTCTTCCTCAGTGCCATCTTGAGCAAGGAGCAGAACCCACTTTCTGGGTCATTATACATGTCCGTCCCGGCACAATTATGTGGGCCTAGTTGGGCCAATTTAAATCCGACCAAGCACATCTCATTTGCGCTTAGTTAGGCTCGTATTGACTATGCCGGGTTAATATGGACTAGGTCGGATTAATATTCATAAAGTTAAAAAAATTGAAATACAAATTTAAAAATATATATTAAGTATTAGTATTATATGAGTAAATAAATATATCCACATTAAATGAGTCTAAATGGATAAATGGGTAACTCACATTAAATAAGTCTAAATAAATTTAAAATTTTTTTAAAATTTCTTAATGGGTCATAAATAAATAAATAGATATAAATGGATATGACCCACTATGACCCAACCCATGAATACCTATGGACACCCATTTTGCCACCCCTAGTGAACAAGATGGCATAATATAGGCATGACCAACTGCCTATTGATTACATGCGCAACAACTAATTAAGTCTGGTATATATGGCTGAATGCACTACCATTTGACAAATGAGTATCTGGCAGTTGGTTTTAGTAATGTCACGTATTACTGATAATATAACATTACAAGTGTTGATAATTAACTCAATCTGTAAAAACTATATATATATATATATATATATATATATATATATCAGGTATTAATTAATATGCTGCAGGAGAAATTACATTTTTGGGATTGAAAGATAGTTTGGGGATGGTGCTGTGGGTACATATAACCGAGGAAGAAGAAAAGCAACCTTAAACACTGCGCGTATAGATATAGTGTTTTATGATTAATTATGAGTCATAACGAAGATGGTATGACTTTTGGTGCAACATTTTCACCAACTGCAGGCCCCTCTTCAAAAATTTTGTGAAGCTCCACCACAAATCTTTCCATGGCAGCAGATGGCAAGAGCAGTGGCACCACGATCCCTTTCTCTTCTTCCTTATTCTTGTAATAAGTAAATGGTGTGAAGGTGCTTACTCCACTGAAATCTCCGAGGCCAGCACTGGCAGGGCCACCGTAAATAGGCTTACCCCACCCGAAATCCACCTCATGAATCCCTACATATCTCAAGTCGGACACCGCGAATGATCTGGCGGTTGTGAACATAGGCCTTCCCTTGGAGACCATCAAGGCACACACCGACAGCACATACTCCTGGCTCATTTCCTCCTTGGCCTTCTTCAGTAAACCAGCGGCATACCCCAGTGGACTCTGAGAAAGTTTTCCTGCAGTTGTGACGGCTGCAGGGAATACAATACCATTCCCATAGAACCCTGACGGCAATGGAGGTTCTTTAAATTTTCCACGAGCATTAACAATGCCCAGCAGGCTCACCTCTTCAGTAGAGGCTATTTGGAGTGCAATGGTGCGACACTTCCACAGACAAGCTGTCAACATCTCATACGTAGAGTAGGTAATTGTTCCATGGACAAGATTCTTTAGGGTCGATATTTCTTTGGGTCCAAAGAAAAATGATTTATGAGCCATATCACTATCATTTGGACCAAGGTTGCTGCGGCATACTACTTGGTCGAATTCAGGGTGCTTATGAGTGATTTGTAGTGGGTACTTGGCAGTAAGGAGCTCCCTTTCCCAAACTGGTGGAACAGATGGGAAATGTGACCCACGAGCCATCTCCCCCACAGAGGACATGAACTTGACCAGCCCAGGAGCATCGCACATAGCATGGTTCACCCGGGTGGCCAAGACCCAGCCACCACGTCTCAGGCGTGTTACCTGCCAATTTTGAGCACGCAAAGACATAAGTTATTTGTGCTACAGGTAGCAGAGGTCGTAGATTGTTGTTAATAATTAATTTCCCAAATGGTTCAAAAAAATAACAATTTTCCCATTATATGTAGCTAGATGGCCTTTAATCAATCATCTTTTTTCTTTGGTGCATAAGATCAATAACTTGATTTCGTTTGATTTTTAGTTAACGTATAAAATTTTTTATCACGTAGTAAAGTTTAGAATATTTTTAATACATTGCTACTATATCCCTATTATAATACCGGCTAGAATTTATTTTACATTTTTTCTAAAGATGCAAATTTGAAAACTTTATCATATGGTTTGTAAATACATGCCTTTTTAAAAACCCCGGAAATTCCAATTTGAAAATTTTTATTTAAATTGAAAAAGTTTGAAGGATATGATACAAAACTTTGAAGAGTTCAGAATCAAAAACTGATCAAATTTAAAAAAAAAAAAAACTTCACAAAAAAATAAAAAATTAAAAAGTCATTTTTTGTAACAAAGCATGGTTGAGAAATTCAAACATAATAATAACAGGAATCAATGATAAACTAGTAATCATGAGTGAAGTCAAAAAGTGATTTCTTTTCCTCTCTTAGAATTAATAGTGCAGCTCCGATAGAAAACCACCCCGTACTGCTCTCAAGGATTTGTAAAAAAAAAAAATAATAATTTTCTCTTTTATTATCATCATATGTGTAGTACTAATTAATTGGACTATATAATAAGATGATATTCCAATTAATTATGATAATATTCAACATAAATTTATTATATAACAAGATAATATATCTGACGGGCCGATCTCAGGCAAGCGGGACTAATCAACACGGTCAGGGATCGAACCTACGACCACTAACCCCACAAACTGTGGGAGGTGCCAAAGCGACCACATGTCGGGGATCGAACCTACGACCACTAACCCCACATACTGGGAGGTGCCACGCAAGCAGAATTTACTTGTTTTAACGATACTTTTGCACGAGCACTTAGCATTTTTTTTTGATGCTAATTGATTGTGCAGAATATATTAATGTGAAGTTAAAAATTACAGCAGCTAGTCTACACACGTATGAGACAGAACCCCAACGACGTGCACAGGTACAAATTTACATAGTCAAAAAGAAATCCTGAAACTAAGTGGAATATCGTAAAGCTACCGGTCTAATTGGACGCCAAAGCCGTAAGGTGTCTGCTGAAGAGAGGACAGCACCCAAACCATAAGGATAAGAAGGATGTTTGGCAGTGAACCACCATCTGGCCCGACTCAGAGTAAGATCAAACAGGATAGCAACTGTGTAATCCTTATTCTGGAAAATCAAACTATTACGGGTTAGCCAAATCGTCCAAAGCGCAGCTAGTCCGACAGTGAGCCATGCTGCACCACTCGACCTATCCCCCGAAAGAAACAGCCATTGCGGTATCCAGGCCTCAACTGAAGAAGGGCATACCCAGCTAATCCCCCACCACTTACAAAGCCGCTGCCATAGTTGCACCGAAACCGGGCAATGTAAGAACAAATGATTGAGGGTCTCGACTCCGGATTGGCAAAGAGGACAAACCGCATCCTGGTGCTGCAACAACCCCCGTCGTAGGAGTGACTCCCTAGTGGCAAGTCCATCGTTGAGAGCTAGCCATAAGAACGACTCAACTCGAGCAGGTGTCAAGGAGAACCAAACCAGAGGCCGGACCAAAGAAGAGGACGGCCGAGTGAGTAAGAAACGGTAGCCACTCTTCATTGTGTAAAGCCCAGTTGAATCATGCTGCCACTGCCAAGTATCCATGTGACCTGGACGTAGAGAAACAGCATCCAAGGAGGCCTGCATGAGAGCCACTTGAGCTGCCTCCCAACTATATAAAACACGAGTCCAGTGGCTCGGCTCCAGCTAGGTCAAATTTTTCACCATGGCCAAAGAAGAATCCTGAAGCTTGGAGATCAAGAAAAGCCTTGGGAATTTGGTTTGAAGGCAGCCCAATGAAAACCAAATATCACCCCAAAAACGAATGCGTGCTCCATCACCTACAAGTAAAGAGAGGCCCTGAAGCATCGCAGCACCTGTGATATTTTCCTCAAGACCACTTTTCAAAATCCCAGCCCATATCGGCGAAACTTTTGAAAGATCAAAGGTAGGAGTGAAAGTTGTTGATGAAGACACGCATTTGTGATGTATGATATGGCTCCAGGCATGCTGTGAAGCAGCAAGGGGAGCCCCATGAAAGCGCCATAGCCATTTAAAAAGTAAAGAAGTGTTCTTGGATAGTAAGGATTCCACCCCTAAGCCACCGTATTCCTTTGGACAAGCTATCCTCTCCCATGCCACCATACACATCTTGGCTTTATCCCCCACCCCCGACCACAAGAAATGACGTTGTATCCCCACCAATTTTCGTGCAACCGTAGTTGGCATTGTGAATAAAGAAAGATAGTAGAGGGGTAAGGAATTAAGAACCGACTGAAGGAGTACTAGTCGACCTGCGAAAGACAAGAATCGACCTCTCCAACCCTGCAATCTCGCTCGAAACTTGTCAATCACCGGTGACCATGATTTCTGGAGGCGCATATTTGCACCTAAAGGCAGCCCCAAGTATGTGAAGGGAAGAGACTCCGACTTACAGTGAAGCATACCGGCCAAGGAATCCACCTCGAAGTTTGTGAGGCCAACCCCGGCCAAACCACTCTTATGGAAATTGATACTCAAACCAGATAAGAGCTCAAAACATCTCAGGACCCGTTTCATGTTGAGAAGAGATGGGATGTCAACGGGGGAGAAAAGGAGAGTGTCATCGGCATATTGCAAGACCGAAACCAGGGTGTTATCCACCTCTACTGGTAAGATTAAACCTTTTTCAACCGCCAGCCGTATCAAAGAAGTTAAACCTTCAGCCGCCAATAAAAACAAAAACGGGGATAAGGGGTCTCCTTGCTTCAAGCCATTAAGCATGGGGAATTGGGGAGAAGGAGAACCATTAATCAAAACCGAGAGTGTGGAAGAGGAGAGACACGCTTGTATCCATGAAATCCATTGACAACCGAACCCCATCTTCTGCATGACTTGGAAAAGGTAAGTCCAAGAGACAGAATCATAAGCTTTCTTGAAATCAAGCTTCCAGATTACTGCCCGTTTCTTAGACCTCTTCAATGAATGAACCACTTCAGAAGCTAAGAGGGCACAATCCAAAATCGATCACCCGGCCAAGAATCCGGATTGATTAAAGCTGATCAAGCTCGACATCACTGGCTTGAGTCTCTCTGCAAGGATTTTGGAGATGATTTTATAGAGACCATGAATTAAAGTAATCGGCCGAAACTCCTCAAACTTCTTGGCATCCCCTTTTTTCGGTAATAAAGTGATATAAGAAACATTAGCTCCGCGAGGAAGAGAACCCTTCTGGAAGAAATACTGAACAAGGTCCACAATATCATCTTGTAGGAAAGGCCAGCACCGCTTATAAAAAGAGAAATTAAAACCGTCTGGACCCGGTGCCTTTCCACTATCATAACCCCAAATCGCCGATTTAATCTCATCTTTGGAAACAGGTCTTTCCAACGATGCTGCAAGGTCCGGCGTAAGTGAGGCAAACGGAATTGATCCCAGCCCCGGACGATCAGGTGCCGTATCCACATATAAAGAAGAGAAGTACTGGCTAGCAGCCTCCTTAATTTCTGTTGGTTTGTGTAAAGTCTCCTCCCCCACAACCATATTCTGTATCTCTTTCTTTCTACCCCTGTGACAGGCCTGCAGATGAAAGTACTTTGTATTTTTATCTCCCAATTTAAACCAGCGTACCCGTGCTTTCTGCCGCCATAAATTCTCAGCTTGTCGAGTCTTAAGGAAGAGCAGGTCCCTAGCAGCCTTTAGTTCGGACTGTTCCCCGGAAGTCAAGACTCTTTGGTCAGCCAACCTCTCGAACCCATCTACCTTCTGTTGTACTTCCCGTAAAACAAGACTAATATCACCGAAACATTGTTTATTCCAAGAAGCTAGCTTGATGCGCAAACGAGCCAGCTTTTTAAGTAGACAAAATTTGTTACTTACAAAAGGGTTGGTACGGGAGAGTTTGAGTCCTTGTGCTGTACCAGTGATTCTAGTATCCAAGAAGGATGGTACATGGAGTATGTGCGTTGATTGTCGCACCATCAACAAAATAACAGATGTTTCTTGTCTTAAAGGATTGCCGCCCCTAGGCGAAGATGGATCTATATATGGGGCGCTGATTACAATCAAAAGGGAGCATCAGGTTTTAAGTTCCTTTTCTATGCCTTTAATGTCTAAATTGGAGAACATGATGAGTATCGATTCGAGGACGAATCGCTTTGAAGAGAGAGGGAATGATGCAAACCAAGGCAAGACTAATGCACGCCAAGGCGACCAAGGAAGAAGCAATAGAGACAAACATGGAGCTTGGATGTATTCCAACAAGCTCACTGTGTATTCCAACAAGCTCACTTTCCGAATCATATCCAAGATTCGTACTCACAAGAAGTTTAAGAAGAGATGGAAAATCAAGATTGGAGAGGAGCTGAAACTGAAGCCCAAGAATTTGCTGTCAATTAAGGAGTAATTGACTCGAGAGCACATTGGGCCCAGTCGACATCAATCCACCTTCAAGGAGGTGTCGACATATCCATTTTATTAATTATAGTTGTCAAATTAAAATCAACTAGTTTTATTTTAATTTTATTATTGTAAGGATTTAATTAGTGTCCAAGTTATGTGGGCTCAATTAAATCCTAGTCCATCTAGTAATAGGAGAGGAGGTGCAAAAACTTGGAGTTCAAGGAGGAGCTGACGTTACTGTTCACCGACGTACTGTTCACGGGTGTTACTGTTCACCAACTGTACTGTTCACCGACGTTACTGTTCACGGAAGTTACTGTTCACCGACATTACTGTTCACCGATTTTGAGGAGGTGTGTTCTTCTATAAATAGAGACCTAGGGGTTCATTGTTAGACAGATTATTTGAGTAATAAAAAGTTCAATTAAACTTGAATAATCTCGGCCCAAAGAGAGGAGTCTCTTTGTTTGTTTTATCCTTTGTGCTTTGTTTCTTTGTTGTCTAGCACCGAGAGTTTAGGAGGTGGAGGGGCTTTCGCGTCCATCTGTTGTCTAACACGGATTGTTAGGAGGTGAAGAGCATCGGCGCAAGAACAGTGCACGATTGGTTGTGATTTGAGATTGGGACAACTTTAGATACGAAGGTGCTTCTAGGTCCGGCTAGGTGTGTTGTCGTATCAATTTTGGTAGCATTTGTATTGTCAATGATGGACATAAAGTTATTATTTCTTTTTATTCTGATCAAACTTTCTCCCGGGATCCTCCTATGAAACTACTTTAGTCTTATCTTTTTCTACAATAATTAGAAGTCTGACCAAATCACTTCCAACAAGAGGGTAAAAACCAAAGTTTTACAAGATATATTCGGACAATCTAATCTCAACCGGTGTAAATTGTATTGACTTGTATTTATTTTTTTTATTGAATATTGACTTGTATTTATTACTATCTAGAAGAAGGTTAATTATTTTTTTATAGCCTTAAACTTTATGTTGGAAAATAGTGAGTCCACCCATAAGAGGTGCTCACTTAAGTCAACTGAGCTCAACTTATACTTTATATATATAAGCCACTATAAGGGGAGACTGATCTATTGTACACACACTACCTGCTTAGGGTTTAGACCATAGAGACAAAGGGACCGATCCGATACACTGCGACGGTCTCCACCAACCAGTAATTCAAGCCGTGGCTCCCGATTCTAGCAACCGCTTCCGCTTCACTTTTACACATAACTCTCCTTATCTATATATATGTTTTTTTCTTATGCTAAACGAGTGTTGTTATTGATGATTAGAAAACTGTACAACTGTACAACTATTATATGTGTATAGAATCTTCACTTTAGATACCCTGAATTTTCTTTCTGCAACAAAAAATAAAACTCCTCTCGTCCAGATGTCGCTAGATAGAGGCTAGGATTCTAGTTTGCAAGGATTGGAGTATGGAGGACGAGGAAAGTGTTGAACAAAGGGGGAGGTGCAAACTCCTCCCGTCCAGATTTCGTTCTTTTTTTTTTTTTTTTAACGAGATCAATCAAAATGATGGAGATCATACGGGACAGTAGATCCCATTATTTATCCCTCGCGTACGCTAGCTATGATACCCACGGGTCACCTTTTTCTCTCTCACTATCTCACCTGTAAATATATACTAGTTCCGAAATGGAAAATGAATAAAGGCGAAGCATGAATATCATCCAAAACTTATAAGCCAGTGGTAGTTAGACAGCATTTGTAAAAGTATGTTATATGTACATAAGAGAAAGAGGAAATGCTGTATATATACCTGAATAAATAGCAAAGGGCGGTTTAGGAGCTGAGCAGTACCAGTGCGAGGGACGTCAATAAGAAGCTGATTGAAGCAAGGGAATGGAGGTGAAAGTGCATCCCCAAATTGTTCAAGAGTGACATCTGCTGCTTCTGCCTCCACAAACACTACGCCTTCTCCAGTACATTCCACCATAAGTTTGCGGTTTGGGCCTTCTCTTAGCCTCCCTGCAAATGGATAGTAAAACACTAGTGCCTTTGCTATCGCCTCCCTCATATTCTTAGCTGGGTCTCTGTATTCCATTGACGGATTGCTACCATAAAACTGTACAAAATCCATTTCGGCCCTCAAACCCTCCTGGTCGTCAATTTCTGATAATGGTTTTAGCTCCCGAGGCGTTGGCTGAGCCGGTGGGATTAGTTCAGGTTCGTGTCTCACAACCTTGAACGCAAGGGAGGTGGCTGTTAGAGGTAATGCCATGTATATGTCTCTATGAAATGAATTATCAAATATAGGATATATGGTGAGCAAGTTACAAGTCTAAATGTATAAACTTGATACGAAAACCGTCACAAGTTGCATGGACTCGAGTGGCTGAACACAGTTTATATATACAGCATTTAGTACTGCAGATAGAAATTGACGAGGTGTGATCTTGTCCACTCATGCAAAAGACTAATGGACAAACATCGTTCTCCTTAACCTAACTTTCCCCTTTTCGTCGTAGCCATCCTTCCCAAAATTGGCCAACATACTGTTCATCGACAACACACACTGTTTTTTACATCCCAATTACATAAATACTTATAATCCCAATCCCCAAACTATCTTTCAATCCCACTCATTAGAATCGAACCAATGATCTCTTGGAACCCGATTCAAGTGAAATGCCACCATACTATCCAATTGACGAGGTGTGATCCTGTCCAGTCATTTATAGTTAATTAATGGGCAAACATCCTGCTGCTTTCATATATATTTGGTATCTTAACTTTTCAATCTTCATCAATCTTGTACCTCCATTCAACCTCTTTTTTATCAATTATATATCCATAGTATTTACAGATAAGTCGAACGTAAATTTCAGGCATGGCATGTGATGATTTGGCATCGTGCCCAAAATTGGCCACTGCACTGTTTATCGAACAACATTATTTCATAGCGAAATAGCATCACATGCATGACAGGTATGATCCACATGGGTTTTGGTATATCTGATGATGCCCTTGGCAAGCTCTATGCTAGTGACGAGGACTTCATATTCCGCCTAGTTCGATGCCTTCCAGCCCAGGCAGATCAAGCCTAAAAACGTACTTTTTTGGGTGATATTGTGGATTCTTGTAGCCTGTCGTGAACAATCAAATTTGATCCATTAATTATTTTATTAGATTATTATGGAATTTTAGAGCTCATGCTAATTTATTCTATTTTTGGGACTTTGATTTGATGAATTAGTCCAATAAATTGATTGATGGATCACTTATATGCTTAAACTCAGCCTTAGAACCAATTTCAGACCCAATAGCACTAGATTTACATAGATTAAAGCCCCATTAAAATTTAAATATTTTTTTCTATTTTTTTTTGGTTATTTGGACGGAAAGAGGATTGAATTTGATTACATAGGGTGGAAGTGAAGTAATAGAGGAAAAAGGAGTTTCTTGAAGCTAACAGGCATCCCAAGTCTCATATGAATAAATCGTGGTCAAGAAAGAATCCAACAATGCAAATGAGTAGGAAAATGGTCTTTTCGAACTTCAAGTCAGTTGAAATTACGGGCTTGTCACGAAGCCCTCCAATGGTGGTGATTTGGAGGGATGGGGGTTTTTGTGTGGATGACCACCAACTGTGGACGGCCATGTGTCTGTGGAAGGCGATTCTCTCAAGGTTTTACCTTTTTCAGAATTTTCATCTTGACACTCGAATCTGGTGATTTTTTTTTTCCAACCCTAGGATGATATAATTGAGTTAAAGAACCCATGAGCACTATAAACTGAATCAATTATCCACAGAATTATGGAGTCTTTAGTCGAGTACTCTCTTAGGCGCAATAGGCTAGGCTCATGGAAGTCTAAGTCGTGTTCGGGTGGTCATAAACACGACTCTGGCAACCGTGCCCGGACATTTGCGTCTTGAATGACAAATGATCCATTTTTTTACCTAGAATCCGAACGTTCGGTGATTCTTGTTGGTAGTACCCTCAGCAAGAGCTACTTGGATTCACCAGTCCAAATTGGACAGTGCAATGACTATGCTCTTGTCCTGATGAGGAATAACTTACCTTCATGGAGGTGGTACATACTCATCCGACTTAAACGTTTCTGAGGCTGTTTCGACTGGGTCGCTAGGCACGACGGTGGTCTTACTTTTTTATTCCTCCAGTCGGCTACGCGAAGGAGTGGCACCTTCGCAACACATTCTCGTTCTAGAGCGGCGCACCGCTATTTCAGTTTGCTACAATTTCGTTACACGTCATGGATATGGCACTCCAGAATTTTCTAGGATCTTTCTAGCATATATGTACTTCGGTAAAGGCATTGCAGAAACAATTGCTTTCCCTTTCTAATTTTTCCTAGGCCATCCATTGGGATCGATTCGGGGTTCCTTGGGGAATGGAAGTCCCTATGTTAGCAGTAGCCTTTTTCTGGGATGTTGTTGCTTTAGTAGCTATTTTCTTCGCAACAAGCACAGGAGGTGAAGCGCAGCCAAGCCCCAATATCGCCCCAATGGTATGCTATTGGTCGCAGCTCAAGTTCGGGTCCCCTTGGCGGTGATCCCTCCGAATGTACCGTAGCTTCTATATCTAAGTTTGCGGGATTCATTTGCGGTTAAAGCGAAAGCTTCCCTGAGACGACGCCAAAATGATGACGTTCTGAATAGCGGTCACCATGTGTCATATGCAAAATGTAGAAAACGGACTTGGAAAACCCAGTGCGTCTGCACTCTAGAAGCACTCTGATGCTTAAGTTAGTAAATATTTTGTGAATATGTATATGAATTATAGCTCAAGAAAGTTAAACAATTAAGAATTGTTTTTCCTCATTTGCTGCATCAAAAGGCAAACTACAAGCTTCTGATAAAAAACGAGCAATTTTAGTAAGAATTGTGATATATATGAATACCTTCTTCATTGGCCTAGCTATGTGTGGATTAGGCCTTAAATATTTGGATGATAGGTTATCTTTCCGGATTTGGTAAGATCCCAAACCCTACATGAATACCAAATCATCTTGGGATGTCATGAGATCCACATGATCACAACCCATAAAGTGGAATCGGGCACAAAGAGTTGATGACAAGTCCCCATATCATTAATCCCTAATTGAACTGAGTGGTAAATCATTTTTACTAACTTTTCAGTTTTCATGCATTTCAAATTTATTTTAATTTCCGAGTAAGATTTTTTGTCTTTAAAAAATAATTTTCCTAAAAATATTTTTAAGATGATGATTCTACTTAATTTCTAGTTCTTTTATTTGTTAATGCAATTTATTTTGCCAATATTTTTGTACAATTAAAATCATATTTTTATTTTTTTTCTATTTAAGCTATCTCACTGACTTTGGAGTACTTGTGTATTAAAATTCTTAAGAAAGAGAAAAAGTGAGGTTATAAAAAAAATTAATAATCAGTTTCTTGTGAATTTCTCTTTCTTAAACCACAATGCAAAAATCAGTTTAATTTTAATATTGACTACAAGGTAATGGAGATGAGGGCCACAGTGTCAAGGACATAGGGCGACGCAGCGGAAAACACCCAATGTCCGTGCGGCTCTAGGTTCGCAACGATACCTAGATCAGCCTAAGCAAACAAGATAATAAGAACACAGTATTTGGGAGAAATTTCCGTAGTATTATTGCTCAAAGAATACAACAACACTTGAGTGCTCACCAAGTAATCTTAAGAAAACCCACTCACACTAGGTTTCTTATCCCCCACTCCTATTCTTTATGGACAAGGATTAGTCAAGTCCAAGCCCACAAGACACAAGCCCGTTACATAATTAAGTGACTAATTTAACTACATAACAAACCCCTAACCATCAATCCAAGTTGCACACGGATTTGGCTCACACTAGGACTTTGCGTGCCTAAAAATCCCAATGCGTGACATTCTCCACTACCTATTCAGGCAATGCCCTCATTGCCTTTCGTAGATAGGAAGCCACTTGCCGTCCAAATCGATTCAGCTTGTCCTCGTGCACCCATCTTGCTTCAGGTTGATCCCTCCACTTGACTAGATACTTGAGTACCACAACATCCTCCGTACAACGAACAACCTGGTGTGCCTTAATCCACATGCGAGGTGGTTGCCTATCCGTAGGAACTTCATCTTCCTTTGGTATCGCCTTTACCTCTGCCTCGTTTGGTTTTGCCACACTTGCTTGCCCTGTTTCCAAAGCCATCTTTGCCCCGAGTCTTTTTAGTGGTGCCATCCTGAACCCACCTACATGCTTGTTCTGGGCTTGCTCCTCGTCTTCGATGTGTTTCACTGCCGCAGCAAGCCTATGCTTCTTTGGACAATCGCGAATACTGTGTGAACCCTTGCACAGAAAATATTCCCACGGTTTGTTATCATCACTTTTGCCTCATCTCCCTGATTTGGCGTTACTTGACTTGGTTGATGATGTATAACTTCCGAACATAGCCTTCTCTACACCACCTTAAAAATCGCCATCCTGGTGATTAGAGCTCTTCGGCTTGTCTCCCTTGTAATCTGCTAAGGACTCCGCCACTCGAGTAGCATCGACCAAGGTCTCAACCTCGCGTCTATCGACCTCCATTTTTGCCCAATCTTGCACGCCTCCAACGAACATGTCCAACGCTTCAGAATCCGGCATGCGTGGAATCTCAAACTTCAGCTCTTGAAACTCCTTCACGTACTTCCAAATACTATCCCCCTGCTTAAGGTTGCACATTTTCCTTCTCGCCTCCCTATCAGCATCTTTGGGATAGAACTGTGCTTTCAGTTCTGTCACGAACTCTTCCCATGAAAGTCTCTTCTTTTCCGCCTCCAAGGTCTCTAATCTTTGTTTCCACCAAAGTAAAGCAGCATCCTTGAAGCACCTAAAAGCAATTTGCACTTTCTGGTCCTCAACCGTAATCCTCATACCTGCAAAGTATTGATTCACACTAAACAAAAAACCGTCAAGCTCCTTAGCCACTCTTGTTCCATGATAGGTATTTGGCTTAGGTATGTCAATTTTCGGTAGTGCGTGTGCAGAAGCACCTCCATCTCCACTTGCAAGCACTCCTACATAGAGTCAGCTCTGTTAGTAACCGGGCATGCAAACTTGACAATCAAAACGCAGCAGAAAGACCCAGTACTCATGGAGGATCCAAGTGAAGCTAACTAAACCGAAAAACAATTTTTTGTACCTTGTTTGGTTGAGGTCTTTCACCCAACTGTAGCGAAGAATCAGCAAGAACCCGGCAAGAAATCTGGCTCCTCTACGGTATCCACACGAACCGTTGATGACTGCTAGCAACCGTCTCACGATCACTAACCCGAGCACTCTCGAACCATAGTGCTAGCTGCAGAATTTTTGAGAGCTAGAAACTAGTGTTTATATGTGCTTCTTTCTTTCTCAAAGAATGAAGTGTGTAATCTAAATTGTGTGTGAATGTTGTGTGTGTTGATAATCTGATCATCAAGCCTTAGTTATACACACAATTAATGCATAGATTAATGAGACAATGGCCAACATCATCATGCATTAACAATCATGATTATATTTTAAGTCTAATCATGTCTTAATGCTCCACTAAGCATTAATGGATGCTCCACTAAGCATTAATGGGATTACACATCATATGGCATTAATTTTGGTTCAGTAATTCTGATAATTAGTGAACCAAATCAGCCCAAAACGACCCAGTCCAACCATGGTCCAACTAAGGTTCAACCATGGTCCACCTACTTGGTCGACCACGGTCCAACTATGGTTCAACCACCTGCTCGAATCAACAGTTCTAAGTGTGTGACCCTGTAAGCACTTGCAACGTTTGGCAATAATTATAAAATCTCATTTTTCAATTATAAACAATGAGTGGTGTCTAGCAACACATCATTGCTACCCAAACGACAAGATCAGTACTGATTCAATATGCCTCGGAAGCATGTCATCGTCCTTTCGTCACATTATCAAGATAAAACACAAGACATGGAATAAGTCAATGTCGTATATGTTTAATCTAAGTTTCTTGATCCCCGAGTTAATTGTGTTAAACGGATACTAATGATATCACCATATCACATAATCCGAGCATGGCCATGCATTTACAGTTCAACTCTATCAAGAGGCCCAACTGATAATATACCCGTTATATGGGTTGGAGGAATTCCATCTTGATCATATAAAACCCACTACACACTTATGATATACCCAATATTACACTAAGGTCTACTCAGTTACGAATAGCCAAGAGTAATATCAAAGTATATGACTAACATGACTAAAAGTTCATCTTTATGGAGTTTAGAAATACGAGTCTCGTTTATATGGCCCAATCGACAATGCCGGAGATAGGTTTCATTAGAATTGTTTGATCTAACCTTCTTCGTATTAATGTTATAGATTGGTGTTTCTAGGTTTAGAACGTACAAACCATTCCTCAAATATGCACCACCATAATAAATATCATTGAAATAAATAGAACAACGATTGTCCTATTTTTCAAATGAAAAACCTTTCTTGTCAAGACAAGACACAGAAATCAAATTCCTGCTTATGGTCGGTACATAGTAACAATTTTCTAGTTCCAAACCAAACCACTTAGTAAGGTAAGATAGTAAGTTCCTACGGCTAATGCAGCAACTCTTGCTCCATTTCCCACACTCAGGTCTATCTTACCCTTTACCAATCTCCTACTCTTTCTCAGTTCCTTCACATTTACACAAATGTGAGAACCACATCCGGTATCTAATACCCATGATGCAGAGATAGAGATATTAGCCTCTATAACAAAAATACCTGAAGCGGAAGTCTTTCTTCCCTTTTGTTTCTTCACCTCTTCAAGGTAAATAGGGCAGTTACGCTTCCAATGGCCAGGTTTGTTGCAATGGAAATATTTTACTTCCTTTGCAATACCACCTTTGGGTTTCAGCACATGGGAACAAGAAGATGCACATGCACCAAACTTTTTGGAATATTTCTTCTTCTTGTAAAACTTGGCTTTACCCTTTCCTTTGCCATTTCCAACCATCAATATGCTGTTGGATTTATTTGCCTTCATCTGTTGCTCAGCTGTTCCTAACATGTTAAGTAACTCAGACAAGGATTTGTCAAGATGATTCATATAGAAATTCATGACAAATTGGCTGTAACTATCCGACAACGATTGTAGGACTAGATCAACAGCCAACTCCTTTTGCAAAGGAAAACCTAGTCCCTCAAGGTTCTCAATGTATCCAATCATTTTGAGCACATGAGGTCTCACCGGTGATGACTCAGCCATCTTGCATTGGAACAATGCCTTAGAGGTCTCATACCTCTCATGCCTTGCTTGCTCTTCAAAAAGCATTTTCAGATGTTCGATCATATCGAACGCATCCAAGTTCTCATGTTGCTTCTAAAGCTCAGAGTCCATGATAACAAGCATAAGGCATGCAACATCCAATGCATCATCAACATGCTTCTTGTAAGCATCTCTTTCCGCCCTAGGAGCGGTTCATTAGGAACAGGCCCTTCAAGGACATACAACTTCTTTTCTTGTTTGTGGACTATCCTCAAATTGCAATGCCACTTAAGGAAGTTATTCCCATTAAGTTTTTCCTTCTCAAGGACAGATCGCAGAGATTTTGTACTAGTGTTTTGTGCCATGATAACTCTACAATACTGATCAACTTACACAAATAAGAGTCATGTATTCATAAAATCACTTAATAAGGAATTTTATTAAATGATGCTCCTACTACATAAATCAAGATAATTATGAGTAGGCCAAGATCCATATTTCACTACAAGATAAGTCAGCTTTGGCTGATCACTTATATCATAGTTATTTAGGTAGACAACTCTTGTCAATTACATCTCATGTAACTCTTGGATAATTGAGTGAACAACACTTGTTCTTGTCTATCTCATAGACTTAACTCAACTCCTTACCTCTAAGTCCTCAATCCTATTGAGATGACCTAGTTAAGTTCATCCCATAATAATCAGTTCGGATATTACAATTATCCCGTCGCACCTTGCTAGGATAAATATTGGCACCTAGCTTTGGCAAAACCTATCAAGTATTGATCTAAGCAATGATGAGTGCTTATCATGGAAGGCAACACAAGAGGAACTTAATATTTACATCAACATATTATTCCTATACATCATATGCATGTTCTTGATAAATCATATATTGATGTTTTGTAAAATTGGAAACCAAAAATACATAAGAACATCGATGTCGTGAGAATCTGATTCTCCCAATTACTTGGCAGTGTTCAAGAACATCGATGTTTAACTCTTGAACATCGATGTTTAACTTGTGATCAAAGACTGACTAGCTCCTCGTTCTATGAAATTTCTTGTGGTGAATAGTGCCCGTACAAGAAGTGAATTGAACTGATTCGATAATTCCCAGGAAAGATGGCGTAGCCGATCTCCTAAGACAGAATCATCATTCCAAGATAAATTCCCAGGAAAGACTGGAGGAACAAAGGTTCACTTAAAACCCAGCTTCCTAGACAGGACTCACTTGCATAGTGTATTAATTCACAACCTTGCACCTGACAAAGGACGACAATCGTACTAGAACAACAATCGATCTATACGAAAACCGACAATCGATTTTCCTTGTTGAACTCATTCGACTTACTGCCAAAAACACCTTGATTGATATCACATACCAATCAAGTACCTGTTGTCAAACACTTTTGACAAAAACAAACCTCAACATATATTACATATACAAAAACGAATTCAACATATCATGAACATGCTATATCACATACAACATATCATATATATATATATCAATATGAGCATATCATACATATGCTCAACAAATTCGGTTTAGCGTTTCACAAGAGGCTCCGCTACCACTGTTAGTAACCGGGCATGCAAACTTGACAATCAAAATGCAGCGGAAAGATCCGGTACTCATGAAGGATCCAAGTGAAGCTAACTAAACCGAATAACAATTTTTCGTACCTTGTTTGGTTGAGGTCTTTCACCCAACTGTAGTGTAGAATCAGCAAGAACCCGGTAAGAAATCCGGCTCCTCTACGGTATCCACACGAACCGTTGATGACTGCTAGCAACCGTCTCACGATCACTAACCCGAGCACACCCGAACCGCAGTGCTAGCTGCAGAATTTTCGAGAGCTAGAAACTAGTGTTTATATGTGCTTCTTTCTTTCTCAAAGAATGAAATGTGTAATCTAAATTGTGTGTGAATGTTGTGTGTGTTGATAATCTGATCATCAAGCCCTAGTTATACACACAATTAATGCATAGATGAATGAGACAATGGCCAACATCATCATGCATTAACTATCATGATTATACTTTAAGTCTAATCATGTCTCCATTATGTCTTAATGCTTCACTAAGCTTTAATGGATGCTCCACTAAGCATTATTGGGATTACACATCATATGGCATTAATTTTGGTTCAATAATTCTGATAATTAGTGAACCAAATCAGCCCAAAATGACCCTGTCCAACCATGGTCCAACCAAGGTTCAACTATGGTCCACCCACATGGTCGACCACGGTCCAACCATGGTTGAACCACCTGCTCGAATCAACAGTTCTAAGTGTGTGACCCTGTAAGCACTTGCAACCTTTGGCAATAATTGTAAAATCTCATTTTACAATTATAAACAATGAGCGGTGTCTAGCAACACATCATTGCTACCCAAGCGACAAGATCAGTACTGATTCAATATGCCTCGGAAGCATGTCATCGTCCTTTCGTCACATTATCAAGATTAAACACGAGACTTGGAATAAGTCAATATCGTATATGTTTAATCTAAGTTTCTTGATCCCCGAGTTAATTGTGTAAAACGGATACTAATGATATCACCATATCACATAATTCGAGCATGGCCATGCATTTACAGTTCAACTCTATCAAGAGGCCAAACTGATAATATACCCGTTATATGGATTGAAGGAATTCCATCTTGATCATACAAAACCCACTACACACTTATCATATACCCAATGATTACACTAAGGTCTACTCAGTTACGAATAGCCAAGAGTAATATCAAAGTATATGACTAACATGTTGGGAACCTTGATGATCTCAGGTCAAAGGACAATACATATAAGATCCACTAATGACAATCATATAACGTTCCATGTAGTGTTCTTATGTTGGGTCAGTCCAGACCACAAGTTCTCTAACTTGTACCCGTATGTAGAATTCATATCTCATATAATTCTCAACATACGCTAGTCTTAATTTATTATTACAACCCATCCATAATAATAATCGACTAGGGACATTTAAGAATATAAAATATTCTAGGGTTATAAATATGTGCAAGCGTTTATCACATAAACACATTTATTGGAATAACCTTAATGTATATACATGACTATATACAATCATCCAATGATTGGCTTTTGGGCATATTACACTAACAAGCTCTTCCTCCATGTGTATATGCCTGGCCTTCAGTTCTCGTAACTCTTGGACTTGCACAGTGAGTTGCGTCGACTGCTCGTCAATTTGTTCTTGCAATTCAGCGATTGCCCCCTTGAACGATGCTTGCAGCTTGTCGAACTCCTCCTTTAGAGTTTGAGACTGATCATGCCCTTCGATTTCAAGATTTGTGAGCTGTTGCCTCAGCACTTGAATCTCTTCCGTTCTACCTTCAGCACCAGCTTCGCATTCGTCAACTCTCTCCTAGAGGCCATTCAACCGTCCTTGAATCTTTTCAAAGTTTTGTTGAAGGATCGGAACAGAAGCTTCCACTGTCGGATTTTCTGTCTTTGCTGGACCCCTACTCTTGGATCGGCCCCTGTCAGTCTTCTTTTTGGGGTCAGCAGCCTTCGGCTCATCCTTACTTGGTTCAGATATCTCTTGAGTAACCCCACTCGTCTCTTGTTCCCCAAGAGGCGGCTTCTCCGTAGTCATCCTTAACCAAAAATCTCAACACAAATCGCAATTGGCAGAAAAGGAACCAAACAATTCTGCACCAAACAACAAATCACAGCAACCAATCCAAACAAATCCACAAGCTCAACAAAATCCCACAAGTCGATTTTATAATTATAAAACTCAAACCTGACTTTGATGAACCCTCCTTGTCCAGCAACCCACGCTTTTAATTTGCTTCTGCCCACCAGCAACGCCAAAAAGGTGCGCCCAGAAAACGCACCTAGGTCAGTCGGTGGCACGCCCAGAAAACGCACCCCCGCACAGTAGAAGGAGCGCCCAGAAACGCACCCGGGTTAGGTCGGTGGCACGCCCAGAAGCGCACCCAGGCTAGGTCAGTGGCGCGCCCAACAGCAACGAAGGCACACCCTGCCAACGACGAAGGCGAACCCACCGAAACGAAAGGCGCATCCACTAACGACGAAGGCGCACCTGCCAGCAACGAAGGCGCACCTGCCAGCAACGAAGGCGCGCCTGCCAGAAACCAAAAATCTTCCGCGAATAAACACGAACGCTCCGCTACCACTTGTCACGGACACAGGGCGGCGCAACGGAAAACACCCAATGTCTGTGCGGCTCTAGGTTCGCAACGATACCTAGATCAGCCTAAGCAAACAAAATAATAAGAACACAGTATTTGGGAGAAATCTCCGTAGTATTATTGCTCAAAGAATACAACAACACTTGAGTGCTCACCAAATAATCCTAAGAAAACCCACTCACACTAGATTTCTTATCCCCCACTCCTATTCTTTATGGACAAGAATTAGTCAAGTCCAAGCCTACAAAATACAAACCCGTTACATAATTAAGTGACTAATTTAACTACATAACAAACCCATAACCATCAATCCAAGTTGCACACGGATTTGGCTCACACTAGGACTTTGCGTGTCTAAAAATCCCAATGCGTGACAACAGTCCCTGTCAACTGCGCATGTGGCTAGCATTTCTCTCTCCCTATATTTTTCCCCTCCACAATTATTTTCTTCTCCTTTTGCACCCAAACTACCCAAAACTTTTAGGTAGTATTTGATATAAGGAAAGTATTAAGAAAGTTTTAAAGGAAAATGTGATTTCAGCGTTTGGTTCACTTTGGAAAATACGATTCTTAGGAATTTTACTTCCAGATTTCGTCAATTTTTAAAAGATATCAGAAAAGCAAATCCGGTAGACTAAGAGAAACTTAAGATTCGTCCCTCAAAATATTATGACTTTATTTTACCACAGCTTTTTTTATATTGATTGATAAAAAGGAAAAATATTCCATTTTAGACAAAAACATAAGAATTTAATTTCACTTCCCAAAATAATCAATTTCTCAATAACCAATTCTTGGGGAGAGTAATTCTCAGATTGTGGAGATACAATTCCAAACGTGAAGTTCAATTACTACCATCAAATTGGGATGGCAATCGGACCTGGCGGGTAGGGTAAACGCACTCCTAACCCGGACTTTTAATAAAACGTGTAGGATAAGACATGGATGGAATATAAACCGAATCGAGTGAAGTTTTTTTTTTGTTAATGGATAATACAAGCCTAGTAAGGTATATCCAGTGTACCCATTAAGTTAAATCAAAATATGATCCAACTATAAAAAGCAAAAAAAAAAACATAAAAAAAGAAACACTATTTTCAAACATGTTAGAGTATCAAATTGGAGAAGAAGAAATCAATCAATTCTAACTTTTTTTTTTTTGTGGTTTCAATCAATTCTAGTTTTTGTAGCTTAGTCGTTTCATTGCTTGAATGGACAGGAAGTATCTCACCATATCTATACTATAACTAGGTAGTCCCCTCGCATTGTTTGGCGATAAAGTTTAGTTGCAGCTTTAATTTTTTTTCTTCAACTTGGTTACAAAATTTTTAAAACCACCAATAGAGTCCTAAATGTGTGGCTTGTTTGTGTTGGAGTAGATGCGTTAGTTATACTTACACCGAGTGAGTCTTCAAATTATTTTTTTCGAAAGTTACTTTTATATATATATATATATATATATATATATATATATATATATATTTTGGAGTACACATAATATGATGGAGTGGCATGGTTGTCACGTCATCAAGTAGGAAACACAAATATGCAGTACTTGACATAAAAGTACAATTAAAACCGTAAATATTCTCCCCTTCCATAATCATTCCTCCCCTCCTATATTCTTCCCCTCCATAATCATTCTCCTCTCAATTCACACCGAAGTTGATCCCAAAACTTTAAGGCAGTATTTATTCTCAAAAAAAAAAAACTTTAAGGGAGTGTTTCATGTAAGGAAAATATTTGGTAAGTTGTTAATGCAAGTTTGATTCTAATGTTTAGCTCACTCTTGAAAATATGACTCATTTACCTTCTAAACTTCATCAACTTTTTTAAAAATACACCATAGGAAAGTTATGTTCCCAGTCCCTCAAAATATGTTACTTTATTACATTAGTATAGCATAAAAAAAAAAAACAATACCATAGTATTCGGAAAAAAAAAGAAAAGGAAAACAAACAATACCATAGCCTACATAATTTTGAAAGATGCCTGATGTTTGGCTTGTTGGCCTTATATGGCTAAGAGAGGGGAATTAGCCTCTTTTTTTATTAATCTATGAATTGGCACAGTTGATGTCAAATCCTTCTTGAACTCGGATCTGCAGATTAAGAACATTAGCAACACACTAATACACACTTAAGTGAGAAGGGTTACAGAGATTTGCACAACGATTTAGAGTGGATCGCCACTAAGGACTATATCCACTACTCAAGGAGTACACCTTGAGATTTCTAACCTTCACTATACCATGGCTTTTAAGAGTTCAACCACAAACTTTTACAAGCTTTTTCCTATGCTAAGCTCAAACCTATTACTCACCACAAACCTCCCTGGTTTGTTGAATCCCACCTTAGCAAACTAATCCCAAGTTCCCAATATGGTGTGTTTAATCTCACAGCAAGAAATCTTCATTGACAAAGTCAAGAAGATGTACAATTAAGCTCAACACTTTAGCCTTAAAGATAGCTCTCAAATTTGGCTCTTTTTTAGAACTACAAGCATAACTCAAGTAGTATAATGTCACGACTTTGTAATAGTAGCTCTAGCTTGAGTTCTTCAATCTTCTTTCAATTTATAGAGGCTGGAGAAAGTGAGAGTCTCATCATCCAACGACTAGCTGCCACTTTCTGCTACCTCGGGATTTGGCATCGTTGGTGCCAAATTGTTCATCGCTTCATTTTCTAAAAGTTGGTCTGCACATGCTGTGCTGATATCTAGGTTCGATTCTCCTAGGTTGGAATGAATTGAAATGATCCATTGAGAGGGCTTTTCAGTCCTTTAAACGAACCCATGTAGAGTGGAAAGAAACAAGCTTGTGGGTTTTACGCATATGGGAGCGACTTCAACAAGTGGCTGCAAATCCATCCGTTGTGAAATCTACCCAGAACTTTAATCAAATATTTTCTGAGTCAAAATGAGCATGGTACCGATTCTATAAAGCATGAGAGCTACCCCAACAAGTGTCTCCAAGTTTCAAGAAAATCAAGGTCAAGTGGGGTGGTCCGTAGCCATTGAAAGCGACATCTCAAACATGTAAACCAATAAGCCAACTCCACTAACTCTCACACCTACCCACTAACTTCAATCTCCAAAAATTAGATTTCAATATTTAATTTAGGGGTTTGGGAGGAGAATTAAAAACCTCATAAACATAGTTTGTCATTAATCAAAATCAATTAAGCACATGGTTAGGTAATTAAATTAAATCACTAATTAGCACTAACTAGCTAATTAATTAAGTACTAATCACATGTTAATTACCTTAATCCAACATTCCCTCCCTTTTTGATGATGACAAACATATATGAAAAACACAAGTGTGTGAGGGTTTAAAATGATTAAAGGCTTAAGCTCCCCCTCAATCTATGAATCTCCCCCTTAATCTATGCTCCCCCTATCTCAAAGATTTTTCCAGAATAAGCATTAATCGTTAGAGGAACAGAGACAAGTTAGAGTAATAACCAATCAATCGATATTAATAAGCATAATTATCGATAGTATAAGTATGAGTTGATATCGAAATAATCATGTGTGTTTTTCACACACACTCTACTTTTCTCCCCCTTTTGGCATCATAAAAAATATGCACAATGGGAGGAAAAGAGCATAACCCTGTAGAAAAATCAACCAATATACCACAGCAAGATAGTAGAAATAACATAGATATAAAAACCAAAACAGTTCAACAGATAACCAAATGATCTGGCATCAACAGTGCCAGAACGAACAACAAACCATAATATCCACAAATATCCAAAATAACCAACATAAACGGAATTGAAACATGATGCAAGAAGTCTAAATATAAGAATGCATAAACCTAAAGTAGGGCATCAGATCTAAAGGAAGGTCACTTAGTGGTCTCATCATCATCAGCAGCCTTATCAGAGGAGGAATCAAAGGCGAAAAACCTATTCGGGTTTGGAGCAAAGTGCAAACCAATAGGTTCAATTGCGCCTTCTGCATCTCCATGACCTTAGCGATCATTCCCTTTACTTCTAGAACATCATCCCTGAAATTTTTCAACTCATATGCTAAAGCCTCAACCCTTGCATCCTTGGATGAACTAAGCTGTGTAATATAAAACAGCCCCTGTATGTTCTTCTTGATGCGCATATGTGAGAGAGTTGCAGTGTTTATGGCCTCTGATCGAACTGGAAGATAAGCATTGGTTAGCACTACATTTGCACTTTGGGCTATAATAGTGATCAGATTCCCAAAAGCCCTTCTCGAGTATAGCCTCACGTGATGAAAAATAGTGTATACATAGTCAATCGGGCTGTTGCTCAACAAGCATCCAAGCAGCCACATATCAAATGTCTTCAAGTTGGTTTGATGACCATGGCAAGGAATGAGAACTCGTGTAATGAAGTATAGGAGGATGCTGTGGTTTAGAGACAAGTCCTCATACTTTCCAATGCTTGCCTTGCCAAATAGCAATCTTTTTTGCTCAGGAACACTAGGAGTGTGCGAAATCGGGGTGGTAGCACATGAAGCAGTGTTATAGTACTTCACTCTTGTGGCCTTTCCTTTGGGGAGATGAAGCAGATTTCTGATAAATTCGACATCAACAAAGACAGATTGCCCACAGATCAGGCTGTGAAGTCCAACGGTGAAGCCATCACTATCATCTTTTGGAATCTTGTTCGAGTAGAACTCTTGGACCAATTGTTTATAAGCAAGAAGTTTGTTTGTAGACAAATCCATCAATCGAGACCTCTTGACGATTTGCATCAATCCAGACCCCTTCACATCAACAAAGTGCACTGTTGTGCTCTTAAAAAATTTGAAGTTGGTACCTATGATTCCAGGAGCATCTTTGGCCTCTTGTTGCTTAGATGATTCAGCTTTGGTATGTCTAGGTTTCTTTCTCCCTTTGGTCACATTCCCCTTCTTGCTCATACGAATAATCAGTGGCTTTTCTTCCTCCTCTTCTCCAACTTCTTCAGCATCTTGAGGTTCAGATGTGGGAGCATCACCATCATGAAATTGAGTGTCCATGATGGGAACCTCTTCCCCTGCCTCATTGGAGCTATCCTCTGACGATTCAACCTCATAAACCACCTTTTCTTTGCCTTTTTGGGAAGCTGGAGGGCGCATTCTTTGAGCAGCAGTGCAGTCCCTCAAGTTCCGATTTGGCATCGCTGATGCCATAAGCTTCGTCTCTGCTGGAGGTGGAGTCGAAGGTAGTGCTTTAGACTTAGGAGGAAGCTCGGTTGGAGGTGTCTTTGCTAAGGAAGACGTGTCCTTTCCTTGAGCAGCCTTTTCCACATCTTCTCTGTGGATGGCGGCTCGATCACGAAGAGCCTTCTTGGCTGTCTCCTTAGTGTGGTATTGCTTTTGAAAGGAATATTTTCTCTTAATGGGGAACTTTTGAGAGAGAGGAATATCATCCTTAGAGATGGTCTTTTCAAAGGAGTTGGCCTTCTCCATAATTTCTTCTTCAGCTAAAGTAGCAAGGTATGCTTCTGGTAAAATTGGATGGACAGGATTTTTGTCGAATTCCTTCAAGAATTGGTCCACCAAGTGTGAAGGAACAATTCCCTCAATCATGCTCTTTCTGTTCTTCTCAAAGGCTCTAATAGGATTCTCTACTTCCTTAGGCATCCTATATTTCTTCATAATATCATTCATCCCTGTAATGATCTCTACCACAGTGGATTCTTCCTCAGGTGGAGAAGGATTCTATTGATTCTCTGGATTCTCCATATTCGCTGGGTATTCTTGAGGTACAACTTGGTTTTCTTGTTGTTCTTCTTGGATTGCAGGAGGATCTGGCATCGATGCTGCCATATCGATTGTTGATTGGTGAACCTTCCTCTTATTAGGTGGTTGCGGTTTGAGAGGGCTGGAGTCGGGTTCTTTGTTTGGAGAAGGACGGCTCTTTCTCTTTGAAGTTCTTGTGGTTGAATTTAGGGAAGGAGGTTTTGGATGAGGGTGGATTGAGGGTTTTGCCCGAATTCGGACTCTCTTCCCTTTTTGAGGAGTTTTTTTAGTTAATGCCCACTTTCCTCACATTAATGGCTAATGATGGAAAGTGGTAGTTACCAAGTGGGAGTGGAAGTGTATAAGATAAGTGCACCTTAGTGAGTATTAATTAGAAAGATGAGTTATAGTAAGTAAAGATGTGGATAATGGGAGAGAGGAAAACTCGGCGGATAATAGAGAACCCCTGAGCGTGGGTTTCTTTTTCTAACAAGGCTCCGATTTTTAAGCTTCCAACGGCATCTTTCCTTCACCTTTTACATAGTCCTAGATTTCTCTAACTCATGCAGCCGAGGGTTCTTCTATTCCCCACCTTTCATTCAGCTTTTCCACGATACCCATAAAATTTTTTAGCAAGATACTTCCCTTTTCCTTTTCTCTATTATTTTTCCAAAAATCAAGAAATCAAATGATGACAGTCCTTGTTGTATCTTTTCTCTTCGATTTCCTTCCATATTTGCTTTCTAGATAGATACCCACAAATGCCCACTTGCAGGCAGCGATTAATTCTGCCGAATTAATATTTTTCTTTCCAAAAGATCTTGTCCTTGCGTAGACTTCAGTCCTCTCTTCATCCCACACACTTGACTTTTTAGAAGTCATGAAATACGCCAGAACACATTCAGACGTGCTGCTAGCTTTTCATTTCCTTTTCATCCTCTTTTAGCATGCCCGATGAAGCACCATATGACCCTTCTCTTTGATATACCATTACAGCCCATATACCTAGTAAAGTGTGTGTGAGTGTGATGCATGATTCAACATGAATTAAGGAAGGATATTACCTGATTAATTAATCAGTTTGAGGAGGGTTGCACATCCCAAGCTTCAACCAAATCTTGTTGAATTGTTTTTTCTTCATAGGCTTTGTAAATATATTGGTGAATTACTTTTCAATTTGGACAAAATCAAGCATTATATCCTTCTTAAGCACATGATCTCTAATAAAGTGATGCCTAATTTCAATGTATTTAGTCCTTGAATGTTGAACCGGATTCTTAGTGAGATTAATAGCACTTGAACTATCATAAATAATTGGTACACATGTAAACATTAAACTATAATCAAGCAATGTTTGTTTCATCCAAAGAATATGTGCACAACAAGAAGCGGCAATCACATATTCGGCCTTGGTGGTAGATGTTGCCACTAAATTTTGCTTCTTACTAACCCATGAAACAAGTGATTGACCCAAGAGTTAGCATGTACCACTGGTGCTTTTTTGATCAAGAATGCATCCAGCAAAGTCAGCATTAGAGTACCCAATTAATTCAAACACATCAGTCCTAGGATACCAAAGTCCTAAAGATGGAGTTCCTTTTAAGTATTTAAAGATTTTTTAATGGTACACAAATAGGACTCCTTAGGACATGCTTGGAATCTAGCACAATGACAAACACTAAACATAATATCAGGTCCAGTAGCAGCGAGGTAAAGAAGGCTTCCAATCATACCTCTGTAGGTCTTTATATCCATCTTTGTCTTTGTCTAGTTTCATTGATGTGCTCATTGGAGTTGGGCTCGATTTAGCACCATCCATGCCAAATCGTTTAAATAACTCCTTGATGTACTTTGCTTGACTTATGAATATTCCATCACTTTATTGCTTGATCTTAGAATTCGAGAAAGAATGTTAATTCTCCCATCATGCTCATCTCGAATTCACTGTGCATCAACTTTTCAAAATCTTTACACAAAGAATCATTAGTAGCATCAAATAGTATATCATCCACGTAAATTTGCACGATGATTAAGTCACTCTTATAATCTTTAACAAAGAGGGAAGAGTTAACCTTTCCTCTAGTAAGGTTTTGTGTGATTAAGAATGTACTTAACCTGTCATACCAAGCCCTTGGTGCTTGCTTCAAACCATAGAGTGCTTTCTTCAACTTGAAGACATGATCGGGATGTTCAAAGTTTTCAAATCCGGGAGGTTGTTGAACAAACACTTCCTCCATGATGAATCCATTTAGGAAGGCACTCTTCACATCCATTTGGTAAAGCTTGAATCCCTTGTGAGAAGGAAATGCTAAAAGCATTCGAATTGACTTAAATCTTACCACGGGAGCAAATGTCCCATCAAAGTCAATTCTTTCTTCTTCATTGTATCCTTAAGCAACATTTCTGGCTATATTTCTTGTAACAATTCCAGCTTCATCCAGGTTATTTCTAAACACCCACTTTGTACCAATCACGGGATGATTTACTTTCTTTCCACCAATTCCCAAACATCACTTCTCGCAAATTGGTTTAACTCTTCTTGCATATTCATAATCCAATTTTCTTCTTTTATGGCATCAGTAACATTCGTTGGCTCTATTTGTGAGAGAAATGCCTGATGTGAATTGATGTTATGGATTAATGAGCGAGTTGATACTCCTCTTGTTAGATCTCCTATGATGGCGTCTGTTAAAAGACCTTTTGGCACCTTCGATGCCAAATGTGGTTGTACTTCATTGGACGGGAGTTCTTGCTCAAGTGCATTTGCTTCATTAGATGGATTTGAACATTCAGTCCTATTGTCTTCTTGTTTTTGTGTTTCCTGAACAGCTGTACTCTGTGGATTTTGATTATCCACCTCTACAACATCTTCAGACTTGTTAGTAGCAACAAATTCATCAAAGACAATATGCATAGATTCTTCTACCAACAATGACCTTTTATTATACACTCAGTAGGCTTAACTTTTAGTTGAATAACCAAGGAATATACCTTCATTAGATTTTGCATCAAACTTACTAAGTGCATCTTTTGTATTCAATATAAAGCAATTAGATCTGAATACTTTAAAATAACTAATGTTTGGATTTTTATCATTCTAAATCTCATAAGGGGTTTTCTCAAGTGTGGATCTAATGGACAGTCTATTTAATATATAACATGTTGCGTTTACAGCTTTAGTCTAGAAGTAAGTAGGAAAATTATGCTCATTTAACATGGTTCTTGCCATTTTTTGCATGGTTTGGTTCTTCCTCTCAACAACCCCATTTTGTTGGGGAGTTATAGGCGCCGAAAAGGTATGATTGATGTCATTTTCTTCACATAATATGATTAAAAATAAGGTTAAAAGACGCAGTGTGTCCTTTCACTTTTTCGATTTCAATGTTTATGTCCTTCTTCTTTTTATTTCAAACATTATGTCCTCGAACCTGTTTGAAATGAAGTAATGTGGCCCAAATTACCTCAAATTCCCGGTCATTCAATCAATGTCTACCACGTGTCTTGAGGGGTCGGGCCCGGCTGCCAGGTGGAAATTCCCCCTTACCCCCCCCCCCCCCCCCCCCCCCCCCCCCCCCCCCCCCCCCCCCCCCCCCCCGCGTATTTTCTGGATTTTCATGTTTTGGAGGAAAAAAATTAAAATACATTTTTAATTACTTTTTACTCCCCCTTTTATTTTCCGAATCATCCATCTCCTCTCCAATTACATTCCTCAATCCCTTACCCTCACTCTCCACTTCACCCTCTCCACCAAAACCAAAAAAAACACAAAAACACCGAATCCGACCCCAGGTCTCGGATCCACCGCCGGAAACACCCATTGCCGACAATCAGGAACCCGAGCCACCAACATTCCTGCACAATGCACTATCCTCAACCCCCACAGTCGGAGCCTAGCCTTGCGCCGACACACCAACAGTCAAACCACCATCAAACTCATTTGGCCACCACAGGACTCGCCCGCTGACCATCTTGAAACTAAGCATAACCCACCGATCCAAACCATCTAAACACAACAACACCAACCAAATTATCATCTCGGCCCAGACTACAAGAACGGAAGAATAGAAGAAGAAAGGGCAAATAGGGAAGGCGGTGAGACTTACCAGGCGGAGGCGACTCCTTGCGACCACGCACTGGTACTGCTCGTCGCAACCACACCCTCGCACCGGTTATGGGCTCGCGTTCTCGAAGTGACAGGCTGCGGCGGTGGGGTGAAGAAAACCGAGAGAAGAAGAAAATGGTGATAACGGCGAGAGGAAGATACGAAGAAAGGTGAGTTAGGGGAAGAGGAAATAAAGAGAAAAGGATAAAAGAGAGGATTCTCGGGTTTGATTACCCGCTCAAGCCACGATTTGAGGGAGGTGAAACCAGAAGCAAATCGTGGGGAGAGAAGTGGAAGGTTGCGGCGGTGAACATATGCGTGTGAGAAGAGGAGAAGAAAAGGAAAGAAAGAAGAAAAATAAGAAAAAAAAAACACTCCATTTAATAATCCATCGAAACGATTTTAATTATTTTATATTATTTAAAAACTAAATTTAATTTTTATTTTCATTTGTATTTAATATTTTGTGAAAAAAAAGAAACTGGTTTTAATTTAATTGTGAGCCCCAAGACATGTGGCGGGCTGTGATTGGTCAACCGGCAATTGGAGGTAATTTGGACGATATTGCTTCATTTCCAACAGGTTCGGTGACACAATGTTTGAAATAAAAAGAAGAAGGACACAAACATTGAAATCGGAAAAGTGAAAGGACACACTATGTCTTTTAACCTTAAAAATAATATTGTCATTTCTCCACCATGATCACTTCTAATCTTTGTTAACTTATACCCTTTCTCATTTTGCAACTTTCTAACTAAGGATGCAAACTCATAAAGAGCATGATCTTTTTGAGCTAGAAAGATTACCTAAGTAAAGCGTGAATAGTCACCCACAATTACTAAGGTATATTGCCTACCTCCTAGACTTACCATCCTCATTGGCCCGAAGAGATTAAGATGTAGGATTTCTAATGGTCGGGATGTGGACAGAACCTTCTTAGGTTTGAAAGAGCTCTTGGTTTGTTTGCCTAGTTGACAAGCTCGGCATACTCTTTCTTTCTTAAACTTCATTTGAGGAGGGCCTCTTACAAGCTCCTTCTTTAGTAAGTTTGACATAAGCTCCATGTGAGCATGTCCCAACCTTCTGTGCCAAAGCTCAGGAGTTTTTGTACTAACACTAAAACACTTATTCATAGGGTTAGTAACATCACATATATTAATGGGGGATAGGTTTTCTTGTCTTTTTCCCGTGAAGAAAGTGTCATCATTCTCAATGCTACTTACCGAGCATTCATTAGCTTCAAAGGTTACTTTGCAGCCTCGGTCACATAGTTGACTTATACTCAAGAGATTAAACTTTAAATTGTCAACTAATAGCACATGTTTAATCATAGGATTCTTACCAACATTACCTATGCTAAGTACTTTGCCTTTCGATTTGTCACCAAACATGACAAATCCTTTGCCTGTCGAGTAGAGGGATGTGAACATAGATGGATCTCCGGTCATATGTCTTGAGAATTCACTATCTAGCACCTACTGATCCCTCTTTTCTTGTAGAACAATCAGGTCTTAAGTACCCACACTAGCTTGGGTCCTTGGATGTCAGTCTTGGTACCTTTAGGTACTTACATAAACTTTATGGGAAAATTCTTCTTCCTAAAAATACAACTCTTGATACCATGCCCATGTCAACTAAAATAGTGACAAGTAATGTGACTCCTATGACTCTCATCAGACTTAATGAACCTGTTTCTATATGATGAGCCACTTTTGGAAGTATGTTGAGTATGACTATGAGACTTCTTGTTCTCAAAGACATTATGTGTTGCTCCTAATCCTACTTTTTGAAGAGTGTTTCTTTGCTCCCTAAGAATCATGTCTAGACCTTTGCTTCCAGAATCGAATTTCTTCAACATATTATTTAGATATACACAGTATCTAGTCAGCCTGTTGTTTTCTTTTAGAACCTTATCACACAACTCCTCGTTAGCCTTACTTTTCTCCTCAAGTTCTCTATAGGCGCTAGCCAGTGCATCGTACTTTTTTTTGGCATCGACGATGCAAGATGAATATGAAACTAGCTCTTCATTCAAATAATCACTTCTAGCTTGTTGATCCAATTTTTCAGACTCTAATGCCTTCATTTTCCTTTTAAGTTGAATATTTTCTTTTGCAATTTTCTTAAAGATTATAAGTAGCTCATCATATGCATCTTGTATATTATCAAATTCAAAATCAGAAGGGTCTTTGATACCTCATTTTTTCCTCTTTCCATGAGACATATGTTGGCAGCCTCTTCTTCATCTGAATCACTTTCAAAATTCAGATCATCCCATGCTGCCATTGACTTCTTTCCTTTGCTTCTTGAAGCATCATACTTGGATTTTCTTCGCAAAGGACAGTTGGCTTTGAGATGTCCAGGAGGATTACACCCGAAGCAAAGAGGTTGTTCTTTCTTTGGCTCTTCGAGTTTGATTCCCTTTTGACTCCTTCTTTGGTTTCTCTTCTTCATGAACCTAATGATCTTTCAAGTAACTAAGGCAATATCTGAATCACTCTCAGAATCATTTCCATGTGCAATGAGCGCAAGCTCTTTCTTCTTTTTGGCTTTCTCTTCAAATTTCGAGCCATACACAATGAGGTTGCTCATGAGTTCATTGTAGGTGAGGAGGGTGTTCAAATCTTTAGCTTCCTCTATTGCTGTCACTGTAGGTTCCCATTTGACTGGAAGTGATTTGAGAATCTTGTTCACTTTTTCTTTAGTTGTGACCACCTTTTCAAGACAAGCAAGATTATTGCACAAGATTGTAAACCTTGTGTCTAGATCTTGAAAGGACTCATCAGGTCTCATTTGAAACAATTCAAAATCTCTCATGAGCCTGTTCATATTGGATTCTTTTATTTGATTCATGCCATCATGAGCTACACAAAGAAGACTCCATATTTCATATGCGGTGTTGCAAGAGCGCACCCTCTCAAATTCGGCTTGGCTAATGCCACAAAGAAGAGCATTTTTCTAGGCTAAGCTCAAACCTATCACTCACCGCAAACCTCCCCGGTTTGTTGAATCCCACCTTAGCAAACTAATCCCAAGTTCCTACTAAGGTGTGTTTAATCTCACAGTAAGGAATCTTCAATGACAAAGTCAAGAAGATGTACAATTGAGCTCAATACTTTAACCTTAAAGACAGCACTCAAATTCGGCTCTTTTGGAGAACTGCAAACATAACTCAAGTATTATAATGTCAAGACTTTATAATAGCAGCTTTAACTTGAGTTCTTCAGTCTTCCTTGAATTTATAGAGGCTAGGAGAAGTCAGAGCCTCATCATCCATCGGCTAGCTGCACTGTCTGAAAGCTCGAGACTTGGCATCGTTGGCGCCAAAGCATTCATCGCTTCATTTTCCAGAAAGTGGTCTGCACATGCTGAGCCGATACCTAGGTTTGATTCTCCTACGTTGGACTGAATCGAAATGATCTGTTGAGAGAGCTTTCCAGTCCTTTAAACAAACACCTGCAGAGTAAAAAGAAACAAGCTTGCGGGTTTTATGCATATGGGAGCGCCTTCAACAAGTGGCCTCAAAGTTCAAAAAAATCAACACAGGCTTAGCAAACTCCTAAGTTTGGTGGTCGTAGGTTGGTCAGATTCAAATCCATCCGTTGTGAAGTCTGCCCAGAACTTTAATCAAACATTTTTTGAGTTAAAATGAGCATGGTCCCGATTCTATAGAGTATGAGAGCTACCCCCAACAAGTATCTCTAAGTTTCAAGAAATTCAAGGTCAAGTGGGGTGGTCCATAGCTATTGAAAGCGACATTTTAAACATGTGAACCAACAAGCCTATTTCACTAACTCTCACACCTATCCCACTAACTTCATTCCCCAAAAATAAGATTTCAATATTTAATTTAGGGGTTTGAGAAATAGATTAAAAAACTCACAAACATAATTTGTCATTAATTAGAATTAATTAAATCACTAATTAGTACTAATTAAATAATTAAATAAGCATTAATGTATATATTAATTACCTTAACTCAACATAACTGACATGTGAAATGAGACTTTCTATTAATTATTAATTATTGAAATGAAAGAACGACAAAAACGTGATACATTTGATCCAGACATGTGTTCTTTCCAATCACAATCCCAACATCAATCAATCCTAATTTCTTTTTTTGATAACCCAACCAATTTTGTAGCATAGGCCTTGTCAGCTAGAATGGACACGACAGGAAGTATGTCCACCATATCTATATAATATAATATAATTTCCACAGAGAAATAGAATATGTATTATATAATTGTATAAGTGACATGTCCACATGTGATCAAAAAGTAAATTGTTTTTTTTTAATTTCATATTTTTTTTATTCTTTAATAAAAAAAGTAAATTTTTACATTCGTAATTCTGGATCAGTATTCAGCCCATGTATTCCTTCTTCTTCGAGGGATCCAAACAAATTAAAAAGCTTCTTCGAGCTTTCAAGTTTTTTTTTTTTTTATTTTCTGTCTTAAACAGATCAGTTGCTTTCAAGGTTGTGCAGCATGATTAGAAGTGGAAGTCTTTTCCTACCTTACCTACACTATCGCCATCTTGGCGTACAATCCTCCCAAACTGGCTACTAGTTGTTTGCATAGGCAGCGGACAGCAAGAAGGGGCCCAATTTGAAAAAAATGAGAATAATGAAAACGATTAAAACAATTCCCAACAATTAGAGGGGAAAAAATATACTGTTTCCGTTAGATTTTGGAATATAATTGTTAAAATTGAAAACAAAGTCCAGTTTGTTTTAAATTATTATCCATCAACAAAGAGTTAGATTTGAATATAATGGAATGGAATCCAATGAAATATGTGTCCAAATTCTGCGGTTAATTATAAAATAGACGGGGACTAGGCTAGTGATTGTCCTCCTAGAATTTCTAGGTTTATAAACCTATCTAGGTAGCGTTTAGTTGCTAGGTTTGGTTTTCAGCCCAAACCAGCGTTTAGTTCAAAAATACGGTGTTGGTGTAAACAACTTTTTGATCATAAATTTTGGAAATTATAAAAAAATACAAATTATTTTTATTTTTTTTAAATTAAAAAATCATAAATCAAATTATTTTTTAATTTTAAAAATTTAAAAATTTAAACCTTTCTTCTCCACATATTTTTTTCTTTTCTTTTTTATTTTTTTCTTTCTTCTTCTTGTCCTCCTCCTCCTTCCCCCTCAACATCAAAAATTTAAAAATTATAAAAAATACAAATTATTTTTAAAATTTTTAAAAATTCAAAATTATAATTTAAATTATTTTTTAATTTAAAAATTTAAATTTTTTATCTATTTTTTTCTTTTTTATTTTTTCCCTCCTTTCTTCTCCACACTTCCAGAAAAAAATATATTTTTTTTAATAAATTTAAACTAAAAAATAATTTACTTTATGATTTTTTATTTTTTAAAACTTTTTTTTGTTCTTTTTTTAATAATTTCCAAAATTTTGATATTGGGAGGTAGAGTTATATATTTATTAGAGATTTTTTAATGGGGTTCCGGGTTGGGTCGGTTAGTTGGGTCGAATTTTGGGTGGGTTGAAGCGCCCCGACCCGTATTTACCGTACAGGGTAAACACGTACCAGAACTGTTCTAACTACAGTAGCAGACAGTTTATACAATGTGAAATACATACAAGCAAACCCCAATACAATGTCCGTCACCCGATCTCGGGGACCATTATTCAAGCCCACACTCCAGACCAAACAACATCAAATATAATACAACAGCTACAGCAATTTCACAATAGAAAGACAAGCAGCGGAAGACTAAAATGCAGATGCAGCGGTGTATGGATCCGGGTCAGGTGGAGATGTAAGCAGCAACCAACGAACTTCGTACCTGAACTACGATCAACCAAACCTACGGGATGAAACCCCGCAGGCGAGGGGTGAGTCCGAAGCGCTCACCGACGAAAGATAAACAAGGATATATTCAACCATAATACTTTCGAAGTAGCACAACAAACATAACAATAAACTCAACCATTCACAATATAAGAAAAATTACCATAACAATTGTATCAAGTCCAAAAGAATGCTTAATTATTTTTATTACCAATTTTATCTTCCGGGCCCCGTCACTGGACAAGCTAGGGTCGTACCTGGTTATTAACTAATTCTGGATGCCAGGCCCCACCACAATCCGGGATCAACATCCCCATATCTCAAATCCGGGATCAACATCCCAATATCTCAAATCCGGGGTCAACACCCCAATATCACAAATCCGGGATCAACATCCCAATATCACAAATCCGGGGTCAACACCCCAACCAACAAACCCTCTGGCAAGACACCACAGAACTAGTCTCTAACCATCTAGTCGTACCACTACTTTCCAAGTGACTAATATATCATCATCTCAAATTCCTGTTCAATTCCTTTACTCTTTCATCATTTACCCATTTTCAATTACCTCAGATTAATCCAAATCTCACTCAATCAACAATTACCATTTTTTTCACATTAAACAGTCCAACAATATTTTCATCACAGCATATACAAAACTAACACATTTCCACAGCAACATCAACAATTCCACAGCAATCATGTATCAGTCAACAATTATTCTAGCAGATCAATCTAGCAACAGAACAACTAAGGAACACGCACAGCATTACGGGCACATATCAGGGTTTATCTATCCTCACCTTAGCCGATATCAAGTTTGGAACTGTCCAACTGACTCCAAGTCCGGCTCCTCAGGTATCAGCTCGTTATCAACTCCTATATCAACAAATAATATGCACATATAAGTGGTATGCAATGTCATGCTACTACTGTATTTACGAAAATTAAATACGGACTCGTCAAGGTTTCTTCCCCGGGTTATTTTCCTATTTCCGTCACAATTCACCGTTTATTCGTAAGTGACAAAATAATACTATTCTTATACCTATACTTACTTCTGGATATTATTCCGGTACAATTCCTACTATGTAACACTCTTCCCTAAATTATTTCCCTCAGAATTATTATGACTCACTATGCATTTATATTCCCACAGTTATTTCCCTCTTAACAATTATTTTATATTCTATATATTTTCTAAAATTTAATTTTCCCGTATACCTTATACTTCTCCAAAATCTATATTTCCCATTAGCTCCATATTTATATTTTCCTAAGATTCCCAAAATATTATTTCACAATTTATTATATTTTTATTATTATTATTATTTATTTTTTTAATTCCAGGTTTATTCCTCACAATTATATTTTCTTCTCTTTTTTTATTTATTTTCCGGACTGGGCCAGTCCAATCCAAAACCCAGGCCCAATCCTAACCTCTAAGCCCACTCTCACCTAAGCCCACTCTCACCTAAGCCCACTACCCAAGCCCACTACACACCAGCCCATATCCCAAAATCCAAACCATTCAGCCCAACCAAAACCCATTCATTTCAGCCCGCGACCCGGATAAAACGGGCCGACCCGCGACCCTGTTATTCGGGTCGTCTTCAACCCGTCACACATACCCGTTTGCAACCGGGTTTCTCACCTAGACGCAGCCCATATCCCAAAATCCAAACCATTCAGCCCAACCAAAACCCATTCATTTCAGCCCGCGACCCGGATAAAACGGGCCGACCCGCGACCCTGTTATTCGGGTCGTCTTCAATCCGTCACACATACCCGTTTGCAACCGGGTTTCTCACCTAGACGCGACGGCGGCGCAGACGGCGCGACACGGCAGGCAGCACCGGGAGCGTGAGGTGACGGCGAGGAGGGCGAGGTGTTGTGGCGGCTGCGGGCGGCGCGACGTGACCCCGTCAGAACGTACTCCTCAACGATGGCGGCGGTGGAGGGCGGATCTGCAGGTGGCGACTCGAGCTCGCGACCGGTGGGGCTGCTAGCGACAGCGAGCTGCTGTCGTCGACCCGTCCGGCGTGCTGCAGCGAGGAGAGGCGGAGGTGGTGTGGATGGCGGCGTGGTGGTGCCGGCGGTCCCCCTTCCCTCTCTCCTTTTCTTTTTCTTTTTTTTTTCTTCTTTTCTTTCCCCGGTTCTTTCTTTTTGTTCTCTTCTTTTCTTCTCTTTTTTGTTTCTTTTTTTCCTATTGTTTTTTTTTTCTGGTTCTGGTTGAAACGAAAAGAACTAGAGTTGTTGTTGTTTTGTGTGTTTTTTTTTTTGTGTTGCAGTTATGGTTGGCAGAGATTACAGGTGGAGGTTTTTTGGTTGCTGGCAGTGTGTTTTTGCGGGGTGCAGAGGAAAAGTTGGTGGCAAGGTGAAGATGGGGTTGGGTGCAGAGGAGGAAGAAAATAAAAACAACTCACGGGCATCAACTGGTGAAGCACGGGCTTCACAGTGAAGACAAAACCTCACGAGCACACAGGAGAAGGCGGCTGCTTTATGCAGTCGTGTCCCGTCCGGACCAAAAAATATCAATAATACCCCCCCTTAACTTAATTTCTGGCCCGTTAATTCGAGGTTAAACCTAACTTTTTCTCGACATTACTGGACCCGAAAAATTCCAACTTGGGTCCGAAAATTCCGCAGAAAAAATCCCGAGCGTGGGGCAGGGCTCGGTTTCGGATTCCGAAGCGTAAATTACCGTTAATTAATTATTCAAGATTAATTTTAATGGTAATTAACCGTAAATAAATTATTACGGTGACGGTAAAAACATAGAAATTACCGGGGCTGTTACATGGGTAAACTGGTTTGAATAGTAAAGTGCTGAATTTAGGGTTAAAATCGGTAAAAAGGACTAAAACCCTAAAAAATTGACCAACTGAAGGATCAAAACCAATTAAAACTCAACACAAGGATGAATTTCAATTCGAGAAGGTAACACAGGGATGAAACGTGACATTAATCTAATAATCAATCAATAATTTCCTCTTATGGAATAGATTCCTTTTTTTTGGGTTTTGAAAGTGTCATATTCGGTGTGGTGTACCAAATAGACATTTCAGTATCATAGAATAAAATATTGTTATAAGACAACAACCTTCAATGCTCCTATTTTTCTTTATTTTGATGCCAAGCTAAATCCGTTCCCCAGTACCAATAATAGGACCTTGGAGTTAGGTTTATTCAAAAAGAAAGGAAATTGTCACTTTCAAGAGTTTAATGAACATCGAAAGAGTTTTTTTTTTCATATTTATCTTTTATCATACCAAATAATTATATATATTTGGTCTATCTTATTCAACACTATACATAAAAGTGTGACGAGAAAAGATTTTTAACCGACAATATTGTTAAAATATTGTTGAAATTAACACAAGGACAATATTGTTGAAATCATCAAAGTCTAAGGAAATGGAAAAAATTTTAATCGGCTCCCACTCTATTCCTAAAATTATTTTTGTTATAAGTATTACCGATCAAGATGTTTGGTGGATGCAATCGAATGGAATGGAATTACCTGAAATAGAATAAACTTCTATTGATGTTGTATACATGGTATCAGGGGAAATGGAAGAAAGCTGACCCTCGAGAGAGAGTGAGAGAATCTATTGAAAATATCTGTTTGGAGAGTATTGGCTCTAGCCACGTGCCACATTATGATTGTCCGCGCTCAGATTGCATTTGGGTAAGGGGATGAGGCAGATTCTTAATCCCTAGGCTGTGGGCGTGGTCTTCAGGCCTGGTCTTCGGGACTAGGCTTCAAGAACAATTGGGCTAGGTAATGGGCCTTGGCCCTATCCATATCCAATCTATAACTAAATTTTGGGGGTCAACTATTTGTGTCGCAAAAACGGACTGGAATGGGCTAGTGACTATCCTCCTAGAATTTCTTCGTTTATGAATTGACTTAGGTAGCACTTGGTTGCTGGATTTGATTTTTAGCCCAAACACAACATTTTGTTCACAAAAAACGAGGCTAGTCTTGGGTTCAAACCTACTACCGTGGGTTTGAGGAATGGTTTTAAACCCTCGCATAGAGTTGGAATTTATGTTGAATTTGGCAGCCTTAACATCAAAAGTTGCATCTATAATCTAAGGCTCTCTTTGGAACGGGGGATTGACAATTAATCAATCAAAATCTCAATTTTAGATTTAAATCTCAATTAATCAAAATTTCTTACTTAAATTTGCAATTAAACATCAAAAAACTTAATTACTACTAATTTTCCAATTCAATAATTCATACATTATACTCTTACCATGTCAAACTAAATATGGTTAATGCCAATTGGAGGATTAAAATTCGAATTTAATAAAATTTCTCATTTTTTTCAACTTCAGTAACCCAAAAATCCAATTTTCTCCGAGAATTTTTATTGTTCATACTAAATCAAGCTTCCAAATCATCAATTACCATACCCTAAACAATTCTCCTCAACCAATATTGGGATTAAAACCCAAATTGGCAAAAATTTGGGATTTTTTCCCATTATGAACCCTAAATTTTCTACCCACTAAATCTTTCAAATTTAACTCGAATTCAACCTTCTTGAGCATCAATCAACCTTCTAGAGCATCAACCAATCTTCCAGGAACCAAACTCCTCAAACAATTGATGCTAAAAAGCATAAAAAAAAATTCCAAAGTTTTATCATTTTTAGAAGTGAAAAAAAGAAGGGGAGGGAAGAAAAGAAAGAGAGGAAAAAGATGGAGAAGAAGAAAAGAAGGAAGAGAGAGAGTAGGTGGAAGAGAAAGGAGGGAGAGGAATGAAAAGGAAGAGGGGAGAGGGAAGAGAAGGAAGAGAGGAAAAAAATGGAGAAGAAAAAAAGAAAGGAAGAGAAGAGCATGGGAACAGAACAGGAGAGAGTGGAAAAAAAATGATGAAAAAAAGAAAGGAAGAAAAGAGAATGGGAAGAGAAAAGGAAAGAGAGAAGATTGATTGTGGCGGAAAGAGGGGTTTTATGACCCTTGGTTTTTTTGGAATACTACCAAAAGAGTAGGGCTAATTTTGTCCTAAATCTTGAGTCCATCGCGTCTGGACTCCGAGGCCACACCTTCTAAAGGGGCCTCGAGTCCAGGCCCGAGTCCCCTTGATCGTGGGACTCGAGTCCACGACAGTCCACATGGACTCACACCATTTTCTTTCGCCAAACGTAGACTCGAGTCCAAGTCCGCCCAAGTCCGCGTCGACTTGGTCCATGTGCCACATTCCAAACACCCCTAAATGCTCTTACCTTATATAAATTGTCTCTTTGTTTATAGTATAGCATCAGCTGAATTTGGTGTGTGACCCTAGATGCTCTCCGATTCCTAAATCAGAACACGTATCTGTGAACACCCAAATTTGACCCATGGATATTCTGTTAAATTAGATTTTAAACATGCTTGAACTTGGAGATTGATGAGATGACTCAGTCTTGAGATTAAGACATATTTGAAATTTATTTTAGTAGAATTAATATATTTTGGTAATTTAAACCTTTATGTGTTTGAACTCTAAGATTAATGAGAAGATTTAATCTTAGGATAAAAATATACTAAGGTCTAATATACTAAAATATATTTTATTTTATTGTTTGGGCTCTTTAATTTATCTTTGACCCAATTATATAGAGATGATTTATTTTTGGATTTTGGGGGGCCCAAGTTAATGAAATATAGTTTCTCTAGAGTTGTTTAGCCTATTAACACATTTTCTTGCAGGATAATTTTAGCTCTGATTTTCGTGGAAAATTAGAGTTAAATCATCATTCAATTGGAAATTGTGTTTTTGGTATGATTGTGCATAAAATGGGGATGTTAATATGTATGAATCAGTTATAGGATGATTGGGAGGAGTAGTAATCAAGTAATTGAGTGATTCTGGGCAGTCTAAGGGTTAATTACGCGGTAGGATCAATCAGGGAGAAATTAGGGGAGAATCGAGATCGAAAAAGGAAAGAACGGGTGTAACGCACAGGCGCGGGCGGTCATCTGGGGATGACCTCCAGGTCTGGGCGGTCTTCCTTCCATGACCGCCCGGCCTGGCTGTCATCCAAAGGATGACCGCTGGCCATGGCGGTCATATGCACCTAGAACGCGTTTTTTTTTTTCCCCGAATTTGCTCCTAATTTGATTCTACTCGGTTTTGGCCTAGATTTTTGGCCATTACCTTGGTCATTAAGCTGGTCCACGCCCCTAGACTACCCAAAACACTATAAATAGGACCCCCTCTCACATTTTAGTGGACACAGATTCTATTACACACATACTCTTCATAAGCTTTGGAGCTTGGAGAAACTCTACTTGTCCACGCTTAAGAAATTATTCTATAGGCAAAACTCTGGTGGAATTTTGAGGGTAGCACCAACCATTGAAGGCAGCAAGAGGTAGATCAAGAAGAACATCGAAGATTGAGTTATGGAGTGGGAAAAAATCGTGTGGAAGACACAACCCGAACCAAGGAGCTAGAGGAGGGCTACAAGAGGTAATCTTAATCCCTTTTCACTTGGCCGATTGCTTTTGAGATGTTGATGTTTATGTTGATATGACTCTTGTGATGCCATGTCAAGAACTACGTGGGCTTTGAACCCGGTCGCGGGGGTACGTAGGTGGTCTCTAGTGGTGGAAACTCAAGCCCAATCTTCTTCTTCTCCCCTTTCTTTTTAGTTTCAGTTATTATGTGTTTCGTTGTTCACACTTGCAAACTTGCACAAGGCATACAAAATCTTTCAATTGCACAAGGTTTCGCCCCAACATGGATGGGTGCCTAACACCTTCCCATCCATGACGAATTCTCGGATCCAGCATCTTTGGTTCGCTATCGAGTTGCCTAAACGGAGTCATATGAAGGTTTTTCCCAAATTTTGTCCCTTAATAAAACTTGGATGGTGACTCCAAATATGTTGGATGACGGTTATGAAGAAGGTGTAAGGAATAGGTGAATAGGCCCAAGTGATTTTGGGTCGGGTATTCACAGTTGGCGACTCCGCTGGGGAAGTAGTGGCTTCAAGAGACTTTGTGCAATTGTTGAATTTTGTGTGCCTTTTACTTGTCATCATAAGTGCCTTGCATTCATGACAATGGATGTGGTGCCTTTACCGTAAGAGGGCGAGGGAATCCAAATCCGCTACATGCTTTCCTTAAGCGATAGTGATTTGAGTGAACCCGTTTCTCGATGCTTAGCAATGATGGGGATTAACTCACGCGATATCCTTTATCACATGTGAGTAGGTCAGCCTATTCCCTAGCGGCAATCTTTTGGCCCCCAACCAGCTGCATACCCTAAGCATTTCATGCATTACGAATCAATAAGTGGTACGTGCATTTGGATGATAATTGTTGTGTATTTCAGTATGTGTAAATAGAGTGTTTTTATTTCGATATTTTAGTATGTGTAAATAGCAGGACCGCCGTGCTAACTCTGACTAGGGGCAATATTGCATAGTGTAAATTGATGAGTCAGGTAAAAGAACCCTAGAGATGTGAGTATACATATCTAAGCCGATGATAAATTTTTGGTGTTGTTGCCCTAGTTGACATATATGTCCAGTTGGTCTACCTTGTTTTAGGGAATCTCCATTTGCATACATTGAACATTGCATCACATATTTTTCAAATCAAACAAATCGAGCCAATGTGTATCGTCTTTGTTGAAACCAGAGTTTTCTTGAAAAAAGAAATTGTTTTCAAAGAAAAGGAACATGTTTTGCGAGTATATTCCTTCCTGTTTTCCACCAATCGCTTTTGAAGTAAAACAAAGCCTAAGTCTAAGACTCTTGACGGCCATGAACTGAATTGATTGAAAATCATACCTGCAGGACACCATGAGTGAAAAACTGATTTTTTTTTTAAATCCACCAATTGCCTTGATTAAGGGGAATTTTATTGATGGATGACCAATGATTAAGTCCTGGAGTTTTGAACTTTTAACCCGACGTTTGTTTTTCCGAATACCCTATGCAAGTCTTTTGAAAAATCTTGACGTCAACATCTACATCCTAGAACAAATTGCCAGGCCTTTTCAAAGCGAATTTCTCATATGGATGCTCGATAAAGGATATGATTTAGGCCCTCTTTGCTCAAGCCCACAGGCCAACAAGAAACCTACCCAGTAGCATTATCCCTCGATAAATCCTCTTTGAGCCTATAACGTGATAGCCTATTTTTCTTTGATTACCTCGATTAACTCACTATTAACCCTTTGAGTCCTCTCTATGGCTATCGTATATTTTTATTTCATGAATCATATCCTTTTCAAAACCCATTGGGAAGATCTCACTCCAAGTTCTTATCAAATAATTTTGATGACAAGTGCACATGAACCTCAACTTCTACACATCCAAGACGGTCGATGCAATGAATCGCTTCCAGAATAGTATAAAAGGCCAAAGTGCACACATGGGGGAATAGCCGAAGCCAACCACCGAAAGTCGCTGAAGTCAATCGAAGAAAATCATCAAAATCTTCTAGAATCGATTTCGGGAAATCCAAACAAGAAAAAAGCAAATGTGTACAAAAGCAATCGTTTTGAAGCAAGGAGAATTTCCTTGAGAAGGTCAAACCTAGTTGGATGTTATCTCAAGAATTTCGCTTTAAGAATACCTGTTTTTCTAGATGGGACCTCACTCAAAATCTTCCCTAAAACGTGGTTTTGAACATTGAATCCCTCATCACCCTATTCTTTGATAAACCTTTAGACATGACCCCATTACAACCCTCAATGAAAGACCTATGCTCCTTTTGAGAGTATCTGTACATAATAGTGGAGTTTAGACCTGCGGTTTGCCTATGGGATTTGTTTTTTGCAAAAATTTCATGACGTCAAATCATACTTGCATATGGGATCTTTCTTTGTTCGGGGTTTTTTTTTTCTAAAGTATTTTTTTTATGAACTCTAAAGAATCCTCATCGAGTATCTTGATCTAAGTTCTCTTTAGCCAGTGATTTGGTGGAGATTTTCAAAACCTCTGATTTGAAGTATCTTTTCACTACTCATGGGGTCCTTATGAAAGAAGAAATACATTCATGGTCATTGGGAGTCTTCAACCTGAAGCTTTTGCATTTTAATGGGATAACTCGCTCTTTGAAATTGCTTAACTTTCACCTTGGCCCGAATAATTTTTAATGCTCATGCATCATACTAGGGGCACTTGCATCCAAATGCACTATGTAGAAATAAGGTAGCACTTGCATTCAAGAAGTAGACATATCATGTAGAGCTAGGAAGTACTTGCATTTGAGAGGAAAGGAGAGAGAAAAGATAGAGAGAGGAAGAGGACAAACATGTCATGGCACTCACATGTAGAAACTAGGGGCATCCTCATGCATTGAAAAGACAAACACATTGTAGACATGCTCATGCATCACATATATGTAGACCAAGGATTCCTTAGCAAGGTAGACTTTGTTGAGAATAGATGATCATTGAAGGTGACAACATCATAAATCCAACATTTGACGTAAACTCGCATTCTCAAGGGCTCATGACTGGAGGGCATGGCATGCCCGACTTCTTAAAAGGCCTCATTTGTAGAATAACGGGCACGCCATGCCCGCACCCGAGATGTAGATCACCTGTAGACTATAGGGGCACGGCGGCCTCCCGCTTTTGATGATTAATGATTGATGTGGGGCATTCCTGAGAAGATGTAAGGCCCAGTTTTTTTATAAAATTAATGTGTTTGTCTTGGGCATTCAAGGAGATGTATACCCCAACTATTGTTGATGAGTTGAGATATGAGTTTGGGCATTCCAGGAGATGTAAGCCCCAACTTTTGTTGTTTGATGCGATGAGTTTGGGGCATTCTCGGTAGAACGAGTCGAAAGGCCTAAACCTTTTTCTTGTGAAATGATGCCAAGGGCATGCTACCCCATGGTTTGAATTGTGTGATTTTCGGGGCATGCTACCTCATTAGAGTTGATGTCTGATCCTAAGGACATAACTGCCTATGTTTTTTTAGAATAAGTGCACAAAGGGCGTAGTTGCCCTAGTTTTTCGAACGTGAATAAGGGGCATAAATGCCCTAATTTTGAAAATTGAATAAAAGGCATAGCTGCCTGGATTTTTGAACATGAGGGGCATAACTGCCCTAATTTTCTGATGTTGAGAGAGGGCATAGCTGCCCGCATTTTCGAAGTTGATTACGCCATAGGCATAGCTGCCCGATTTTTGATTTAAGTTCATCAGGGGCATAGCTGTCCGAGTTTTTTTAGACACATGAGGGGCATAGCTGCCAGAATCTTTCGAGTCGATTTTAAATCAAGGGCATAGCTGCCTAAGTTTTTGAAATGGAAGGGCATAGCTGCCCAAGTTCATGATTGCACGGTGGGCATAGCTGCCCAAACTATTGAGAGGGGCATAGCTGCCCGGATGTTTTTGAAATAGAACATATGAAGGGCATAGCTACCCCAGTTTTTCAAAATTTAATTAAAGGGCATAGCTGCCGAGTTTTCAAGTTTAATTGCATGAAGGGCATAGCTGCCTGAGTTTTTACTTTGATCGCATGAAGGGCATAACTGCCCAAATTTTTGAATTTGAAGGGTATAGCTACCCGAGTTTTTGGATTTAATCGAAGGGCATAGCTGCCCGAGTTCTCAACTTGGTTGCATGAAGGGCATAGTTGCCCATGTTTTTGAATTTGATTGCATGAAGGGCATAGCTGCCTGATTTGTTCATGTTTAGGGCATAGCTGCCTGAATTGTTGATTACATCAAGGGCATAGCTGCTCGATTTCTTCAAGATGATTCCAAACCAAGGGCATAGCTGCCCGAATTTGTGAAGCTAATTATGTCAGGGACATACCTGCCCAAATTTTTTAAGTTGACTACATCAAGGGCATAACTGCCTGAGTTTCCAAAAATAGTTACACTAGGGGCATAGCTGCCCAGTTTTTCTAAGTTTATTGCAAACTGAGGACATAACTGTCCAAGTTTTCAAAATTGATCACGTCATGGGCATAGCTGCCCATATGCTTTGAATTGATTGCACTGAGGGCATAGCTGCCCGACTTTTTACACATTAGAGGCATAGCTGCCCCAGATTTTCAAACCAAGAGCATAGCTGCTCAAAATTCATGACACACACAACTTGCATCAAACCATTCAAATTTGGTTGTTCCTTTCTTGCGTTGTTTTGTCCTTATTCTCTAAGGACTTATCAACGAGGGGCATCTGTGAACACCCAAATTTGACATAGAAAATTCTGTTAAATTAGATTTTAAACTTGCTTGAACTTGGAGAATGATGAGATGACTCAGTCTTGAGATTAAGACATATTTGAAATTTATTTTAGTAGAATTAATATATTTTGGTAATTTAAACCTTTATATGTTTGAACTCTAGGATTAATGAGATGATTTAATTTTAGAATAAAAATATACTATGGTCTAATATACTAAAATATGTTTTATTTTATTGTTTGGGCTCTTTAATTTATCTTTGACCCAATTATATTGAGATGATTTATTTTTGGATTTTGGGGGGCCCAAGTTAATGAAATATAGTTTCTCCAGAGTTGTTTAGCCCACTAACACATTTTCTTGCAGGATAATTTTAACTCTGATTTTCGTGGAAAATCAGAGTTAAATCATCATTCAATTGGAAACTATGTTTTTGGTATGATTGTGTATAAAATGGGGATGTTAATGTGTATGAATCAGTTATGGGATGATTGGGAGAAGTAGTAATCAAGTAATTAAGTGATTCTAGGCAGTCTACGGGTTAATTACACGGTAGGATCAATCAGGGAGAAATTAGGGGAGAATCGAGATCGAAAAAGGAAAGAACGGGTGTAACGCGCAGGCGCGGGCGGTCATCTCGGGATGTCCGCCAGGTCTGGGAGATCTTCCTTCCACGACCGCCCGGACTGGCTGTCATCCAAAGGATGACCGCCGGCCATGGCGGTCATATGCACCCAGAACGCATTTTTTTCCCCGATTTCGCTCCTAATTTGATTCTACTCGGCTTTGGCCCAGATTTTTCGCCATTACCTTGGTCATTAAGCTGGTCCACGCCCCTAGGCTACCCAAAACACTATAAATAGGACCCCCCTCTCACATTTCAATGGACACAGATTCTATTACACACATACTCTTCATAAGCTTTGAAGCTTGGAGAAACTCTACTTCTCCAAGCTAAAGAAATTGTTCTATAGGCAAAACTCTGGTGGAATTTTGTGGGTAGCACCAACCATTAAAGGCAGCAAGAGGTAGATCAAGAAGAACTTCGAAGACTGTGTTAAGGGAAGAAATCGTATGGAAGACACAACCTGAACCAAGGAGCTAGAGGAGGGCTACAAAAGGTAATCTTAATCCCTTTTCGCTTGACCGATTGCTTTTGAGATGTTGATGTTTATAATGATGTGACTGTTGTGATGCCATGTCAAGAACTACGTGGGCTTTGAATCCGGTCGCCGGGGTACGTAGGTGGTCTCTAGTGCTGGAAACTCAAGCCCAATCTTCTTCTTCTCCCCTTTCTTTTTAGTTTTAGTTATTATGTGTTTCGTTGTTCACACTTGCACACTTGCACAAGGCCTACAAAATCTTTCAATTGCACAAGGTTTCGCCCCAACATGGATGGGTGCCTAACACCTTCCCATCCATGACGAATTCCCGGGTCCAACATCTTTGGTTCGCTATCTAGTTGCCTAAACGGAGTTATATGATGGTTTTTCCCGATTTTTGTCCTTTAACAAAACTTGGGTGGTGACTCCAAAGACGTTAGATGACGGTTATGATGAAGGTGTAAGGAATAAGTGAATAGGCACACGTGATTTTGGGTCGGGTATTCACAGTATCTCCAATTTGTAAATGAATTTGAAACGCCAGTGTCCCAATTTATTAATATAGAACAGAATTTAAATATAAAATGACTTAATTGCCCTTATCATTCACGGGACAAATAAACAATAATACAATAGAATCAAGTACGCAGCGGAAGACAAAAATTACATAGCAACATGCATGCAAAGAACCCTATGGATCCAACCCGAGGGGAAAGCACCGCCACCTGCTGACATGCACCACTGCTCAATGAGCAGTTAACCTGAAAAAAAACTGTGAGGGGGAGAGACCAACCACTGTCTCACCACAAACAAATAAACCATAGTATACAACTACAAATCAACCACAAGTACACCGGCATTAAGCAACATCAATCACAGTGCACAAACAAGTCACAATACACAACACAAGTTATCATCAGACTTCAGACCATCACTTATCATTATTTATACTATTATCGTTGTTATTAGGTTTAAATATTTTATTAGGGCCCTCTACTGTGTGCGTCGAGCTCGGTTCCATCTCATGAGACAACTAGGGCATAAGCCCAACATAATCAGGGCAAGGCCCAATACAATCAGTGAGAGAGAGAGATAGACAGAGAGAAAGAGGGTGGTAGAAAGGGGGAGATAGAAAGAGGGAGGTAGAACCGGTCATCACAGACCCATATGCTAAACCCTATATACCATGCTATCCCGCATGAAATCCCGAGGGGTATCACTTCCCGCTCGAACCAACCGGTCAACAGCCCCACAGTAGAATTATTATAGTTCGTTATTCTCAGTTATACTTAGTTGAGTTATATGTGCCATACATTATGATTGTCCAGGATTGTGTGGATTTAATATCTTATTCTCAAATCCGGGCCTCCAGCCCTCAAGTCACCACACGAACCACAAAGTCATATCACAAGTTATATCTCATAACCAACAAACTCATGCTCAACTGGCATATCATATCAAACAGGCACGTAATACACATAATCAGACATACTGCATCAAGGTATCATCTTTAAGATGTAAACGCAAACAAGAACATCAGGACAGCAGGCATATATGCATATAGCATTCAATACCAACCAAGTATTACCACTTCTTGTTCCAAGTTTATTAACCGAGCATTTTTGACAGTAATGCATACAAAGGTTTATATGTCCTCACCTGGGCCATATCAATTGTCTCGGAACTTGAAGCTTTGTTCCGCCTCGACACTCCTATGCCCTCAACATCCTACCACATATACGTCACAAAAGACACTTATTCATGACAAATACTAAATGTATGCTAAAGATGAAATCTTGAGCCTTCTAGCCCGTTTGTGTTCATTAACCGTGAATCCACTAATAGGTCGGGGTCTAAGCCCAAATGTAATCCACAAACTCCATAATTTCATATTTAACTTAAATCCATATTATAGTTGTTGGGCCTAAGCCCATATAAACTTAATCAAACCTTATCGAGCCTAAAGCCCTTCTCAAATACTAGCCATTGGGCCTAAAGCCCACCTCATTAGTATTTGGGCCTAAAAGCCCATATACAATTAATATGACATTAATTGGGCCTAAGCCCGGCCCATCCTCATAAACACATTAACTGAACTTCCGAGCCCAAATATTTTCCGGCCTAAAGATACTATGTGCGTCGGATATTTACCGGTCATTCCATTCAACTCTCCAAGCTCGGTATCCACTATATCCTTTTCATTTTAATACAACGATTAAATGCAATTACACTACATGTCATGTACAAAATCAAGTAACGGCCAACACCGAGAATTACCATGTAATGCCGAAAAAAGAAATTTATGTCGTGCCGGAACAGCAACCCGAGCCCCACCGGAAAATTCCCGAGCTCGCCGGATTCCGTTCAACCTTGCCGAAAAATTCCACAATAACGCCGGAAAACTTCCCAACAAGTCTGCCACAACCCCAATAATTTCCATTTCAACAACACAACACCCAGACTCAACAATTAAGACGAGCAGAAATAGAATTGGGGCTGGAAGCTTACCGTAACTCAAATCTATGCACAAGAGACACCAAATTCGTGCACTAACAACACCGGAAATCACTCAGTCTAAGCTAGGATCTGCCCGGACCCGTTGTCCAATTCCAACCCGAGCACCTTCATTGACTAACCCGGAACTAAAATCCAACCGCGAAGCACAACACCAACCCAAAAAAAAACTACCCCGCAGCACACACCCGACTAGCCACCACAAACAACCCAGAACAGCGACGGTGGCGACTCCTCGCCATGAACTGGTGCCCGACCACCTACACTATTGCCCATCAAACACAGCCAACTCGACCATATCCGGTAACAACACCCACAGCCCGCCATCGACATCAAGACAAGGTAGAAAGGAAGAAGAAGAGAAGAACAGATGGAGGCTTACCACGGCGGCAACGACCGAGTGCAGTTCCCGAACCCGAAACCACGAACAAGCACAACCGAGAGGCAAAGACCCGATTAAAACCAAAACTCGGAAAAAACTATAAAGAAAGAACGGGAAAAGTAGTTGGCGGCTTACCGAACACTATGTGACGGTGGCAGCGGCTTGCACTCCTTGCCTCGACCTCGACCACGCATAGACCAGTACGCAAACCCCTCCACCATGCGAGGATGGCGGCGGCGCTACCAGGTAGACAGGAGGAGATGAAGGCCAACATCGGGGTAAACGGGAGAGGAGATGACGATGAATTGGGGATGTGGAGAAAATAAAAAGAGAAGAAAAGAAGAGGGGAAAAGGAAGAGATAAGGAGACGACATCATTGAGAGAAACCCAGGAAGAGGAGAGGAAAAATCGGGTGGAAATCGTGGGTCGGCGGCTCGGGAGAGAAAAGGAAGAAGAAAGAAAAAAGGAGAAAAGAAAAGGGTTAGGGTTTTGACCCGCCCAAAACAAAACGACGTCGTTTTGTCTTTGGGCGCGGTCAACCTGCCCTCAAGTCAACATTCTATTTTTTTTTCCTTTTCTTTTCCTTTCCCCAATACTACGTAGTTTTGGTAAAAACTACTATACACTCCGTGTTACACCCCAAATCTCCAATTAATCTCAAAGAAGCCGACTAAGGATTAATACTTAAAGTAAAATTAACGTTTCTAAGGAAAATAAATTAATAAATACCATTTTCTTGACCAAAAATCCCAGAAATTCCGCAAGGGTAAAATTGGAAATTAAATTTCAAAAAAAATTCAAAAATCCACAAAGATTAATTACCGAAAATTCGGGGCGTTACAGTTCTACCCCACTTAACAAAATTTTGTCCTCGAAATTCACATACGAACATCAAGCAACAAAAAGCTTACTTGACACAACAAGTGTCATCCGGTATCAAAGTACCATTGGCCAAACTACCAAGTACAACCATCAAATATGTCCTTCAAAACACATATGTTTAACTTTTCTGAGCAAGATTTCCACCAAACCAAGTCGATCATTGACTTTAGTCAAACATGATCCATAGAACAAAGAGATCAAAGCATTTACCCAATAGTCTCACTCAAACATCATCAACATTATTAATACCAGAATCCATAAACCATTTCATTTATCATCAATCAACCAACTATACCCAATCTTATAATCCATTAAGCACATCCTCAAATAACAGAACCTCAAATTGTTACCTACGTAACAAGATCATCACTCCCAATGTGAATACCTCAAAACCAAAAATCCATAATCAATTTCATGATCTGAACCTCATTGTATTTTCTCTATCACACACCAATTCAACCAAAAATTGGATATACGTAAATCCCAGATCATAACTTAGGCACGAGAAACAAACCGTCGCCGAAATATCATAATTATAATCTCAAAACTTAGACTCCTCAAGACCCAAACAATCTTTCATAACTCATGCCCACGAATCTATCTCTCAAACTATAATCACCATGATCATCACAATGCTTTTAATAAAGAACCCAAACATTACAGTTCATACCATCATTTACCCTATCATACTCCAGACATTTAACTCGCATCGCCCAAGACAAGCTCACAAATCTAGTCTTATAACTCAAACATTATCAACATCCATATTAAACTCGTGAACCTAAACCTCAACCAAGTAGTATAATCAAAACCCCCAATTACATCACCATTAAAAGTCAAACCTCAATATGAACACACTATCGGTACCCTCAACCTGCATATAAGCGATTACTTCAAGATAACTCATGATTAAAACTCTTTAATCACAAACACCATCAATACCGCAATTCTCAACCAAGTTAAATACTTCAAATATCATAGAAAGACATTTCCTCAAATATACCATTGGGTTAACCTCAAATTAATTCGAGAAGTTTTCAACTCGAACAAGAATAAATCCATATAATCATTTCACAAGTAAATTCAAATCCTCAAGTTCAGCAAAATCAGACCACAATTAACATGATCACCAAAATTACAAGAGTCATATCCACGAGTATCATTTCAAATCATCTCTTGGCAGATGTATCATCTATTAGAACAATAGCCCGTCGCTAGAGGGGGGTGAATGGCGACAATCGAATAAAAACGAGATAAGCAGGAATTAAATGCGGAATTAAAAGAATGAAGGACACAAGAAATTTATCCTGGTTCACACACACTCTACTAGTGTGGCTAATCCAGCCCTTCAAGTCTCACTTGAAGATTTCACTATCTTCGTTAAGCTTACGGGTGCTTAACAAACCGTTATAACCTAGGAATTCTAGTCACAAGAATCCTAAACCCAGAAAGTTCAAGTCACATGAACTTCAGCTCTCTTGCTTGAAGATACCTCACTTCAAGACTTTCCTAGGAATTCTAATCTCAAGAATCCTAGACTTGCTTAAGGATACTACACCTTAAGACTTCTCACACAAGAAGATATACCCTCTTCTTGTGAATCTAAACAAGGGAACTAACCTCCCTTAAGGTGTATGAATACACAATCACTCAGAACAAAAGACTCTCTCAAAGAGCAGGTATGAGTGTACAAGTGAAGCTCTAAAAGGCAACTCTCAAATCCTCAATAGGATATTGGCTCAACAAAGATTGATTTGA